>PVJS01008580.1:0-52734 GCA_004027185.1 Glis glis
AAAAAAAAAAAAAATGTGAGCAGTATGCCTTCAAAAAAAAATGTCTGTTGTAATTGATCTTAAAGTTTATCGATTCCCTTTTAGAACAGAAAGGGTATAAACAAATAATCAATAACTATATTTTAACAAGCTACCTGTATGTATTTTCTGTAATAAGTCCACTGACCTTTTAGAAAAGCAGTATAACATAGGAGAATAATTATTGCACTTTAGGAGCCAGGAGACTTTTAAATGGCTTTGTCTCAATTCCATTTCTAAGTGGCTGATGCATTTCTGTAGAATTCTGAGATTCTTGGGGCTCTCCCTTCCCATCTCCGAGTGAGTTGGTCAGTGTTTTTGTCTGTTTTTTTTTTTTTTATTGCTGTGACCAAAGTACCTGACAAGAACAACTTAGAGGAGGAAAGGCTTATTTAGGTTCACAGTTTCAGAGGTTCAGCCCATAGCTGGCTGGCTCCAAGGCAGAAACCACAGTGATGGGGCACATGGGGGAGAAAAGCAACACTCAGTCATAGCAACCAGAAGGAGGGGGGAAGCAGGGACATATGGAGTCCTCAAGGCCATGCCCTCAACGACTTGCTTCTTCCAGCCATGCTGTCCTCCGAACCCTCCTGCACTGGGGACCATATTTCCAATACATAAGCTTTTGGAGGGACATTCCAGACCCAAACTATAACAGTTATAAATAGACAGCCGCAGTTAAAGACTATAGGCAAGCAACTTTGGCTGGGAGGCGTACTGTGGCTTCCATCAGCAGGAGAAAGAATTAGGATGAGATGGGCCAGCTTCTCCCAGATGAGGGGTAGAAACAGGGATGTTCCAAGTTAAGGGCAAATTAAAGCTAGCTAACAATTTGGTAGCCATCTAAATAGTATCTCATAGATTAGTGTTGTGGTTTTTTTTTATTTGTTTGGAAGAAACAGGAAAAAATAAATTTTCATCTAATCATCATTATTGTTTTGTGTGTGTGTGTGTGTGTGTGTGTGTGTGTGTTACTGGAGATTGAACCCAGGAGCATTCTACCTATGAGCTGCACCCTCAGCCCTACTTTATTTATTTTTGTATTTTTAACAGTGTTTTGCTAAGTTGCTGAGGGTCTCACTAAATTGCTGAGGCTGGTCTCGAAATTGCAATCCTCCTGTGTTGGTCTCCCAAGTACTCGGATTACAGGCATGCAACACCATGCCTGGCTTAATCATAACTATTTTTAAAAACAGATTCACAATGTAATTCATTTCCAATACCTGAAGTGAAATAAGTAGTTTATATCTTTATTTTTCTTCCATCTTTTGGATTTCTCTTTAACATACAAAGGTTAAAAATTACATGGTAAAATAATTTTTATTCCCACCAAATAGCAAAATTTTTGCTTCATTTAGTTTCAGAATTTTAGCTGACTGTATTGTACCTGCGAATGGCGAGGATGTTCATCTGCAAAGGTCAGAGCTGAGAAGTCTTCCCCCGACCCGCCCAGCCTTGAGGATACCCTCTGTGTTGGCAGAGGAAAGCTCCGGTTGCATTTCGCCAGTGGCATAACAAGGTATGCATTTGTGTTTATATTTATGTCATCACCTGCATTTCTGTAACTGTTCTAGGCAGGTGAGCTTAGTAGATGTATGACCTTTCACACCAAGCAAAGGCCAAATGTCACCACTGTGTCCTGTCAGAAAAGATGTTTCACAATTCTTTTTTTTCTAAATTGGGGCACTATAATCATACATTATGATGAAGTTCGGAGTAATAGAGACATAGATGTACACAGCACTCAGTGAGCCTCCCCCATCTCCCACCCCACTCCCTCTCCCACCCCTGCATGACATTGAGATTGGCATTGATAATTTGTGTGAGTACATCATGTCCATTGAAGTGTTTCCTTCATTGAGTCTGTCTACAGTCATACCACCCTGAACGCGCCTGATCTCGTCTGATGCTTCAGACGTCTGTGAATAGAAAAAAGGACCGAGAGAATCGAGGCATCGTGTAGTCCTGTTTCTGTAGGCCAGCAAAACTCAGAGAAACTTGTGTTGAAACATGTGCAACCCTGGGTGCACATGTTGTTTGTGTCACGAACATGGGTTATGCTGGGGGGTATTCTACAGTTTCAACAGAAAATTAAATTAATGTAAATATATTGACTGCATGATTTTACTTGTATATTTTTCATAAATATACTTTGAAATTAAAATTCTTTTTTTTTTTTGTGGTACCGGGGATTGAACCCAGGAGTGTTATACCTCTGCGCTACACCCCTGGCCCTATTTTTTATACTTTATTTTGAGACCGGGTCTCATGAAGTTGCAGAGGGCCTCACTAAGTAGAGAGAGAGAGAGAGAAAGAAAGAGAGAGAGAGAGCGAGAGCTGAGGCTGGCCCCGAACCCGGATCCTCCAGTCTCCGCCTCCCAAAGTACTGGGATTACAAGCGTGTGCCACCACGCCCGGCTCTGAAATTAAAATTCTATAAATGGTGCCAGCATCCTTATAGCTGACGTTCTCTCGGGTCTGTGGCTGGCTGACTTGTCGGTGTTAGGGCTCAGTGGCTGTCTCCTCCTCAGAGGGACCTTTGCTCATCACTGTCACTCTGTTACTCCATCTCACCTGCTCTATTTTTCTCATAACCAGAATTGTGATATAAAATCATATTTTTTCTTAATTTGTTTTAATTTTTTATTGTCATGTCTCTCTTATTATGCTCCTTATCTTCATTAAATAATAATTTTTTTTCCTGTCCTGCTCATCTTTTTGAACCCTAGGATCTAAAGGCTTGTAACATTCTCTTCAGTAGCTGAGTGGAGGTTTTAGTACAAATTTAAATAGCCTTATGATAAATATAATTTTATCAACACTTAAGGTTATTTGTGGGCTGGGAGTGTAGCTCAGTGATAGAGCACATGCCTAGCATGTGCAAGGTCCTAGTTTCCATCCCCAGTAACACACATACGTGCACATACACACTCAAACACACACAAATTATATGCACTTTGGAACATCATTTTAAAGGGTTCTCCATTCTTGGTTAGATAATGGACCTTTCTTTCTTTCTTTCTTTGTAGAACTGGGGATTGAACCGAGGGGAATTCTACCTCTGAGCTACACCCCCAGCCCTATTTTTTATTCTTTATTTTGAAACAGGGTCTCACTAAGTTGTGGAGGGCCTCACTAAGTAGCTGAAGCTGGCTGTGAACCTGCCATCCTCCTGTCTCAGCCTCCCAAGTACTGGGATTGCAAGCTTGTGCCACCACGCCCGGCCTGATGATGGACTTTTCTAAAACCTATGCCATATTTAAAAGCCTAGAAAGTATAAAATAAATAATAGTATGAACAGAATACCAACCATTTCACTTATTACTATATAAGAGACAACCTTTAGGTGGCCTATTGATATTTTTTTCTAGTAACTTTCTGCCCATTTGACTATTTAAATAAGCCCAAGTCTTAAAGCAAATTTGGACCAAGTGAGACTTGGTCTGTCATAAAAGCCTTATTTACCTTCTACAGATACTAGCGAACTTGCCATACAGGCCAGATTCTGGCTATTACGATTTCGTCCATGTAATACAATAAATTTTAAAATCGAAGTCAAATGAACAAATAATCATTGTAAAAATTAATTCCTTTATTGTGTGAGATAATAAATAATTAATAAAGACATTCCTAGATGTATTGAAAGGTAAAACATGGAACTTTATCCTTGGTACAGAGAAGAACCGTAACAGGGCCACATTGAAAAGAAAAGCCCCAAGTATTTTTCCCCCAACTTCATGGTTATTATTTTCTCTATCTCAATGGAAGATGAAAAGCTGCCCCAAAGCACCCTTTCCAGACATGGTTATAAACAGGAACTGTGCCATGTTTTCTGGCTCACACATCCTAGCTAAATCTAGGCTTTTGATTCTGTAAATTGTAACTGCTTCTATAGGACTGGCAGTTATATGGACTAGCTTCTTCTCCCCATTTTTGGCCAAATTCCATATCATTCTTTTTTTTTTTTGTTCTTACGTCACATATTTCTTGTGCAGGTGGGTGAGTGAACCCAGCCGGCTGAGATCCAGACAGCTTCACCGGCTTGGCTGCCCGGAACAGAATGGACAAAGTATAACCGTGAAGTCTAGTAGTTGGGAACTTTAAGGCAGCCTATGTAGGAGGAAGAGTACAGACTTCACATGAGAGAGTTCTTGGTTTATATCCCAGCTCTGTCAATTACCAGCGCGTACTATCCTCACATTGTCAATTCCCAGAGATCTAAGTGCATGAATACAGCTGGTTGGAGTGACACAGACCCGTAGTTCCAGTACCTGGGAGGTCAAGGCAGGAGAATCCCTGAGCCCATCTCAAGACCAGCCTGGGCAACTAATGAGACAAGAAAAATAAAGAAAAGAAAAATAAATAATTAATTAATACATGGGCATATGGAACAACCCTAGCACAGTGTCAGACATAGAAAAAGTACTTCAAAAACATGGTTTGTTTCTCCACTTTATTGAATTTTCTGTACTCATTTTGTTAAGCAGTTTAGATTAGAAGTGAGCAGGGGAGGATTGAGTCAGATCTGAGGGGGAAGTGGGGCCAGGTCTCATGAGAAGAGACATGGAGATTCCCTGGCCAGCTGTAGTTAGAGATCTGCAGTGATATCAGCAAGTTAAATTTCATACATGTGTACCAATCCCCAAGCTCTCCCAAAAGTAACCTCAGGCAATTATCATGCTGCTATGATGTCATTTAAATTGCCATTTTAGATACTCTCACCCACCAAGGATTTTGCTTAGGCACCTATGGGAAAGTTTCTGACCTGGGGAATTTAGCGCAGGCATGCTAAGCCATGGCATGAAAAAGTGATCTACCCAAGTGCCGGGAGTGCGGCTGGGGTGGGGTGCCCCTGGGTTCAATCCCCAGTACAAAACAATACAAAACAAATTTGTTGAAAAGTGTTTGCTGTATTCTTATATACCTGACTGAGGCTAGTTCAAAAGATTGAAAGAGAAGTGACACCCAGTGCTTACTAAGAGGAGGTATAGCCGGGTGTGGTGGCGCACGCTTGTAATCCCAATACTTTGGGAGGCGGAGACTGGAGGATCTGGGTTCGCGGCCAGCCTCAGCTCTCTCTCTCTCTCTCTCTCTCTCTCTCTCTCTCTCTCCTTAGTGAGGCCCTCCGCAACTTTGTGAGACCCATTTTCAAAATAAAGTATAAAAAAATAGGGCCGGGGGTGTAGCGCGGAGGTAGAACGCCCCGGCGTTCAATCCCCGGTACCTCAAAAAAAAAAAAAAGAGGAGGTACAGTTTCCTGAGCAAGTCAGGCACAAAACCAAACAAGGATGGTGGTAAGTGCTAAGAATTTGAATAGGAACAAAGTCATGGAATCACTGCGGAGGAGGAAATGCTCTTCTTAGAGTCATCTTGGAAAGTATCCCAGTGGAAGTCTGTCTGAAATGTATTTTAAAGGAATGTTTTTGGTTTTGTTGTTGTAGTTATACATTACAGTGAGAATTTTTCCCCTTTTCTTTGGAAAATGGTAAAGAAACAGTTCTGTAATTGATCCGTGCTTAGCAATAAGAGTCCCTCTTCCCTTGAAAGCAGGGTTCTTATAGTTCATTTTCTGCCCCCCTAACCCAGGGAGGGGATTGGACCCAGGGGAATTTTATCCTTTATGACATCTGCCCTTTTAATTTTTTTTTAAATTTTAAGATAGGGTCTCACTGGGTTGCCCAAGCTGGCCCAAAACTTGCGTTCTTCCTGCCTCAGCTTCCCAAGTAGCTGAGATCACAGGCATGTGCTCATGCCTGTTTTCTGTTTCTTTTTAAGTCCTCCATAATTACCCCTAAAGAAATATTACTTATAGATGATTGGTCCTAGAATTCACCAAATTTACCAAATCAGACTTTGAAATGCTCCTTTATGGGCTCCTTCTAAGGTCAAATCCAGCTAAGGTGTTTTAAATGTCATCACACCCCCATTTATAGGAATGAAACAAAACATTAACCATAATAATCAAAATCAAACAAACAAAAAACAACAAAACAATAACAAACCTGCTTCATAGAACAAATGATGATTCACATATCAACTACTTTTTATTGAGTGGCTTCTATGTTTACAGACACTTCTTGCATGGAAAGGATAATCTTTTGAAGAGAAGAAACTATGGAATTCCTAAGTGTATTAGAGCTCATGCTATAAGTATATACTAGTTTGGCTTTTTCCCAAACAGATACAGAGATTGAACTTAAAGGGAACATTTATTTAGGAGGTGTTCATTGGAAGAAGTAATGAGGGAGTAGGGAAGTAGAGATAGAAAGCCAAGAAAGAAAAGCCAGAATAAAAATAAATTCTTAACATTTATATTATGAGCAGCTAGGGATTCCTCTAGTATATTTGAAGAAGGGTTCAGATTCCTTTCAGAATTATCTCCTGAAAAAAATAGGGCTCTAGAGCATTTATCCATGGGAACTCTCCTATGGGCTCAGGGTTTCTGTGTCTGCCACAATTTATACCTGTTGAGTTAGAAAAATGTGGACAATTGGGTTGGTGGGGCTTGTATTTTAGCAGTTCTAAGCTTTGAGGAGGAGAGAGAAAAGAAAGTGTAACCTTATGCCATAGATTACATGTGATGTTTTGTAGAAACAAATGCTGTGATGACTAAAAGAATCCATTTTTGCAAATTCCTATTCACTTTCCAAATTTAGCCCAACCTGAGTCCCTGCTAATCTTCTCTGCTCTTTCTCACAGGCTCACTTCTTCTTTATAGTCTAGCCTTAAGAAATCACAAGGAAAGTACTAGAGACAAATGTTTAGGTTTTATGTACTATTTTCATATTCCTCTGTTATTTTTTATTATACATCTGAGGGGAAAAGTTATTGTATCTCTTAGTTTTTCAGTATTTTTATTTCTGAAACAAATTAGATGGTTTCTATGGACCATTGTAGGCCCAGAATTCATTATGATTTGCATCCTCTAAGCATGCCATCAACCAGGAAGGCCTGGAACATATTCCTCCTGTAATCCATGCAGACACAGAGTTACGTGTATTTGGAGATATATAGAGTTTAGGAGATTAGTAGAGGTCATTGCCTGTATGCGTATTTTCTCTTTTTTCTATTATAAAGTCTGAAGTTCATCATTAGATTTTGTTTCTTTGAGTTAAAATTTATTTTCCCAAGGTCTTTGAAAATATCCATTTTAATTGCTGAGGGATGTAGCTCAGTGCGACGGACCAGCTCAGCCGGGAAACTGAGACCGACGGGACAGGGGTCTTGGGATGGTGGGCAAGGAGTCGGCGATGAGTGACAAACAGACACAGACAACTCAAGGAAGTTGCATCTGAGTGCATTTTGCAAAGCTTCAGGCAAGGATTTTATACACAATGATTAAGGAAACAGAATACATAATCAGCTGATCATTGTTTATACTTACGGTTTGTACAATCTTAATAATTTCTTAATGATTTCTAAAAAGTAACAATGCAAAGCTATAAGAGCAAATAAATGTCAGAACATACGTTTTGTTTGGCATAATGCCGCGGGCACGTCAGAGCATACGTCTTGTTTTGCATAATGCTGTGGGCAATTGCTAAACGCGGTTTTTTGCACTATTTATAATGGGAAATTGAGGTTATGGCTACAGGGCAAGAGTTTAATGTCTAACCTAGTACCTGTTATTGCTTTCTTACTTTAAACTTCTATAATTCTCTTTGTTCCAAATTTCTAAATCTCTTTCAAACCATCCCTAAAACCATTTCTATGAAGTTTCCATAAAAGTTCTACCTGTTGTAACCTATCCACAACTGTTTTCGAGCCCCCTTTGCCCTTCTGGGCTAATTCAAGCAAGAGCGAGGGAGCGTTCGGGGCCAAAGTAACATTTCTGGGAAAGATCTATTTTTCTTATAAGGCACAGTTGATTTTGAACAAAAGACTGCGCTCACTGAGCCATACCTGTTAAAGATTAAGAGAATACAAGAAGTTCACAGCAAAGAGAACAGTCAAGAAAACAGAAGATTTTGCCAGGCCACCTTTTTCTACAGGCATACTTCCTTGAAGCTTTTGCCACGTCGCGCGTCTTCACGCAGACTCTGTAGGAGGCAGGGCCGTGGCAGCTCAGTGGTAGAGTACTTGCCTGGCATGTAAATCGCCCTGGGTTTGGTACCTATCACAGAAAGAAAGAAAGGAAGGAAGAAAGAGAAAAGAAAACATCCAGTATATAAGATTTACTGGGGACAATACATATTATTGGCTAAAGAAATTTAAAATATGATCATGAAGGAAATTTCTCAATCATATTCATGAATTGGGTTTCAAATAGAAAAAAACTTGAGCATTGGTAAGATAATGGCTAGCATATAACCATCCATAAATATGATAATGCTTTCTATTGCCAAAAAATAACAGGAAAGTATGTATTTGAGGGGCTGTCATTAAAGTTACTGTCCTGAGTAAAGGAAACAAGCTATCCTTTGATGAGTTTACAAGTTCTCTGATGCACCAAATTGAAATCTTAGAACATTCTTGTGTTTCAAAAGCAAATCACTGAATTGATTCTATTTAGTAGATGCAAATGGAATGCTACTTTAAAAAAGGGAAGCTCTTTTGTTCCTAAAATATCCATTTTTCCTTATTTGTTGGAAAAATGCCTTTATTCCTTTCAGTATTATGCTGGCTAATAAATGAGCACTTCTCAGCCCAATAGACTTAAAGGGAGTAGAATAATTTATTTAGAGCCAGGTGTGGTGGCGCATGCTTGTAATCCCAGTACTTGGGAGGCTGAGACCGGAAGATCTCAGGTTTGCGGCCAGCCTCAGCTACTTAGTCCCTCAGCAACTTAGTGAGACCCTGTTTCAGAAAAAAAATAGGGCTGGGGGTGTAGCTCGGAGATAAAATGCCCCTGGGTTCAATCCCCAGTACCACAAAAAAATTATTTAGCTTTCCTCTTTGTAAACATATACCTAGTTGCAAAATCAAATGGAGAAAGCACAGCTATTAAGATTTCCCTGCTTCCAAAGACTGTGCACCAGGACACCAGGAAAAGGAGCAGCGATCGCACCCATTCCCCATGTAAGATCCCTGTCCCTGGTGCAAGCAATGATCAGGTCATTTGTAAAAAACCAAAGGAAATATGACTCACATAGGATATGCTTCTAATGATTTCTCAGTTTGCTGGTAATATAGCATTTTTATGTTGTTCATCTTACAATGTTTATTCATTAAATGTGTTAGCTTATTATACATAATAAAATCGGGATTTTTAGGGTGGATTAGGATCTTCATAATTACAGTCGATTTGAAACTGCTTTTTTTTCTTTTGAGGAAGATGATATATACAGAAGTTAGATCAGGTTTCCCTGTATCACACAGTTAGTTAGTGGTAGGGTTCTGACTTAACAATCTGGCGAAGTAGACACAATCCTCTCATGCTAGGTGGTAAGATAAATGGGGAATGCTGTCTCTGTGGACAGTTCTTAGTGAGCAGCACAGGTGGGCTCAGGACAGGACAGTGGAGCTTCTGTTCTGCACAACAGTCCTCACAGCAATTGTTTGGAACCAATAAACAGTGTTTCTAGAATGTTATTTTATCACTGGTATTGTTTAGAGTTGTGGTCCCATGGTTATTACTGTTTTAAAATTCCTTGTAGACGATGTACCCCAATATGTATGACTCCTCCTTCCTGTCATTGGTAAGACAGGGCCAACTGCTAATGTCCATTTAAATTTAGTGCAATGTGTTGAGCTTAACTACTGCTAATTATTACAGGATGTTTAGGCCTAATTAATTCTGATAATAGGATGCAAGTGGACTTTAAGCAGGTATCGATCTCTATTATACAGCACATTTCTCTTCCCAGAAACATTCAAGTTCAGTTTCTTAAAAGTTGTAGGAATATCCAAATATGAGAGAATATATATTATTTTTCATAAGCCCATCATCTTTACATAACCAAAGTCAAATGTTCTCATTGAACCAAATAGGTAAATGTAATTGTTTTAAAAAAATTGGACTCTATTGATTTGATGTTTTTACTTTGGATAAAAAAGCAGGACTTGGCAAGTCAGATGAGTCAATTTGGCAGAATAGTCACTCTTAGCAAATAAACTGTGCCCAACAAAAATCCACTCTCAAGTTTACAGTGGTTCAGTTCTGTACCAATGGGAATGAGAACCTAGCCAGGAGTACAAGAAGAGTGCTGATTGGCTGGGACAAGGTAAGCAAGAGACAGAAAAGGCAGCTGCAGAACATCTGGGAAGGTCAATGATTCTTCTAAGAGCCAAACTTCTGTGCTCCTCAGACCCTGCCTTTCACCATGAGTGGGTGCCCATTTTTAGGAAACAACTTTGGGTGAGTATTTGTCTCTATTCTAAGTGGAGCTAGGCTCTTTAAAGTGCCAAGTATGAGCATTTTAATTTCTGAACTTAAGGATCATTGAAAAATGTCACTTTAATTAACTTCAATCATCTAAACAATAATAGGAGAATTTTAATCACTCATGTTATTAGTTAACTGTGTTTCCTCAAACTCTATTTTTCTCTTCATTTATTAAGCTCCAGATATGCTTTTAAAAATCTATCTATAGAAGGCAGTGAAGGGGACAAATCACAAACCGGTGTGAATAAAGCCAGCAAAGGAGGTCTCATCTATGGGAACTACCTGCAGGTACGGGGGGAATACGGGGTTTCAATTCCATTGTTAGACACTAAATTCTGTTGTGGGACTTTCTCATTTCTTTTTTCCCCCTCAGTCACCAATAATTCACTAGACCTAAAGATACCCCTTTTCATATAAATTTATGCTTTGTCAACTTTTGTTCAAGAGACTCTAGGTAAAATCTCACCCCTCTGGTAGATATGCAGGGAAAATCAGAGAACCCTGAATCTGGCAGAAGATTACAAAAGGCAGTGTAGAAACAGGCAGCATTGCACAACCTGGATAAATAAAACCTAGGTAATGCAAGCGCATTAAAAAATTCTCTTTTAAACCTCTCATCATAAAGTAGAAATGCAATCTTCTTGGAATCATTTAGCAATTACGAGAGATATTAGCAAATGAGATATTTGGAGATTATTCTGGGAAGTTTCATTCTGTCTCTGTTTTGTTTTAGAAGCAAAATAACAAAAGAACAAAAGACCTTGATGCCTTTATGGATGGGTTTCTAAAAAGCCAGGGATTGGTGGTGCGCACCTGCAATCCCAGTACTTGGAGGCTGATACAGGAGGATTGCAGGTTGGAGGACAGCTTCAGCAACTTAGTGAGACCCTCAGCAACTTAGAGAAACCCTGTTTCAAAGTAAAATAATAAATGGTTGGGGGCTTGGGGATAAAGCACAGAGGTAGAATGCCCCTGGGTTGAATCCCTAGTACCAAAAAAAAAAAAAAGGGTTAGGGCCTTCGCAGAACAGGCTTCTTAGGGGAATAAAAGAACAAGCTCGGCTAAGCTGCTGGTCACTCTCTCATCATGCTCATTTCATGAGACAGACAGGATGTAACTCCATGGTGACATAATAGCACTTGTTCTAGAAAATCCTCCCAACCTGAATTTTTCAATCTAAGAATAAAAATCACAAATTCAACTCACTCTTCATGAGGGGACTCCGTGCATTGTTTAAAAGAAAAGAGATTGGTTTCTGAGAGTTGGGGACTTGGAAAGATCTTTTCAAGAATTATATTCTGAGCCGGGCATGGTGGCGCACACTTGTAATCCCAGTATTTAGGAGGCTGAGACCGGAGCATCCGGGTTCGCGGCCAGCCTCAGCTACTTAGTGAGGCCCTCCGCAATTTAGTGAGACCCTGTTTCAAATTAAAGAATAAAAAATAGGGCTGGGGGTGGAGCTTGGAGGTAGAACGCCCCTGGGTTCAACCACCGGTACTGCAAAAAAAAAGAAAAAAAAGAATTATATTCTGCTTCTTTTTTTTTTTTTGCAGTACCGGGGATTGAACCCAGGGACGTTCTACCTCTGCGCTACACCCCTGGCCCTATTTTTTTATACTTTATTTTGAAACTGGGTCTCACGAAGTTGCGGAGGGCCTCACTAGGTAGAGAGAGAGAGAGACAGGGAGAGAGAGAGAGAGAGCTGAGGCTGGCTGTGAACTCCGATCCTCCGGTCTCCGCCTCCCAAAGTACTGGGATTACAAGCATGCGCCACCACTCCTGGCCTTATTCTTTATTTTGAAACAGGGTGTCACTAAATAGTGGAGGGCCTCATTAAGTAGCTGAGGCTGGCTGTGAACCCGGATCCTCCTGTCTCAGCCTTCCAAGTACTGGGATTACAAGTGTGCGCCACCACGCCCGGCTATATTCTGCTTCTTATTAAGGTTGATTAAAAAAACCTAAGTTCTTCAATTCCCAGATCAGTCTTTCTATTTCTTATTTAAAGCTGGAAAAAATTTTGAATGCACAGGAACTTCAAAGTGAAATAAAAGGAAACAAAATCCACGATGAACATCTTTTTATCATAACTCATCAAGGTGAGTTGCAAAGGTTTGGACCATAACCATTCCCCAGGCATTTATCATCAATGATGAGGACAGCTACCAACTTTTATCTATAAGATGGTGAAAGATCAGGGAGTCGTCTGTGTTGGAAATGCGTGAGAATGTTTTTCTGTCAGATGCGTTCTCCTGGGACCCTTTCTGGGCTTTATAACACTTGTCTTTATGTCCCATCGATGCTAAGTGGTTCAGGTAGGACTTCAGCTTTGTCCTCAACTCCAAGGAGACGTTTCATCTCTTGGAATTTCACAAAGAATTTTCCTCTTTTTGTGTGGCAATGGGGATTGAACCTAGAGTCATTCTACCTCTGAGCTACACGCCCCGCCCAATTTTATTTTTATTTTGAAACAGGGTCTCACTAGGTTAATGAGAGTCTCACTATTTGCTGAGGCTGGCCTCAAACCTGCAATCCTCCTGTCTCAGCCTCCCAAACACTGGGATACAAGCATGCTCCACCACACCTGGCACAAAGAATTTTCAAGCTGAGATGTAATTATTTCTCAACTTGGAACATTAATAAACTACTCCCAAGAAATAAATCATTTAAGTTTGTTGCAGATTTATACAATTTTATAAAAATCTGGGACTGGGCAAAAATGTAAATATTTTTCTAAAATGCATGTATCTCTTTTCCAGATTTCCAATTTCTGGGCAGCACTTTTTAGCCCAGGAGTCTGTGACTTTAGGAGTTTAGAAGGTTCCCAAACTCTGAAATTGTGTATAAATTTTCATGTACATATATCTTAAAGAGGTCTGTGACCCCAAAATATTAAGAACACCTACACTATGGATGTCAGTGTCATACTACAGTGCTGTGTCTGACCAGGACTCAGTAACTCATACTGGTCTGTGCCTGTGTCTACACAACTTCCCCTTCCCTACCAATGTTTCATGTCCTTTTCTC
This sequence comes from Glis glis, assembly GCA_004027185.1. Taxonomy (NCBI): domain Eukaryota; kingdom Metazoa; phylum Chordata; class Mammalia; order Rodentia; family Gliridae; genus Glis; species Glis glis. The sequence goes on from PVJS01008580.1 coordinate 13,367, forward strand.
AAATGGGTGCCTGCCTCACTAATTGGCTTAAATGACAAACTCCTTTGAGTGAAGAAATTAAAGATGGAAAACAATTGGCTTAATGTATTACCTCTGTTTTAATTTTCACATTTCTATTGGTGGCTTATACCAATGCAAAATCAGTCAGAGAGGAATCATGAGATAGTCACACAAACTTGGCATTCAAACACTATTTAGAATACTATTACTACTATTATAAATTGTATGGCCTTGGTCAAGTTACTTAGCTCTCAGGACCTCCATTTCTCCATCAGTAAAATGGAGAGACTAATTGTATGTTTTCACTCATAGAGTTTCCACAAAATTAAATGAGATAATGTGCATTGAACATTTAGCCCAAGGTATAACACAATAAGCAAGCAACAAATGGTAGTTATTGTTATTTGACAGGGACACTTTCTCTTCATCCCTCAGTTAGGACACGTAGGCAGTGGGTCGTGAGACTAGCTACGTTTGTATTTTCCTGTTATCATAGAAACATAGCCTTCCATATGATAGAAGCACACAAGATGGACCAGCAACATCTTAGATGATTGACTTTCTCTGCTCATCTAATTATTACATTGAATATTTTATTTATTTATTCATTAAATAAACACATGGTGTTTAAATCATGCCAAACACAGTGATAGGTACTGGGGAAATAATAGATGAATACGACAAAATCATTAGTTTCTAGGTACTTAGAATATTACAGGAAGGGCAAGCTAATGGTGAGAACTATTTTTATTTGCCATGGACAATCTAGTAACAGAAAGGAGTCACGATGCCTACCATTTCTGTCACATTGCTGTAATTCTTTTTTTATACTTTTATTGGTACATTATAGTCTGATAGTCTCACATCATAATGTAGTAAGTAGTGATAGAGACATACATGCACACAGCGTTGGTGAGTTTTGAAACATAGGCTTCTACCTGTCGATGGTTAACTCTTTGACCATTGTACAAATAAGCCAACATACGTTAAGGAGAATTAAGTTTTCCACCCCAGCTGACATTGTTAGCAACTTCAGATGGATTGATTCTAACTATGCTTCTTCCAATATGCCATGCTATGTCATTTTTCTTCAATGTGAATTATATGGTTCCATGGTCCCCTGTGAAAGAGGAAAACAAACTTACTTATAAGGAACCTGCTTAAATATTCCAACAGAAATGCTTTGGCAGAATTCATTCTAGAAGAAGGTGTACTGGGTAATGTTGAATCAACTGCAAAAAACTAGCTCCTGGGAATTAACCATAAGATTAATTTGAAGCTTTTCATTATGATTGTATCACAAACATCTGTTAACTTTCCCATTTGTCCTGAGCATATGAGTTGCTAGTTATTTTGCAAATGAAAAACAAAACAAATAGTGTATTTTAAATAACTAAGCCTTAAATTTTCAATCTTAAAATCCAGCAGTCTTTTATTTAGGTTAGCAATTACCAATTTCTCACTTTATAGTTGAAATTGAGTATCACTGCCACTTCCTATATACCTGTAACTTACATATAGGAAGTGAGAATTTGGTTATATACTATATGCTCAAAGATCTAAACAATATTTTTACTGAGAGGAACTAGTATAATAATAATAAATATAAAGCATATAGGTAAAATTACTGGCATATTAAAACATTCAAAAATTGGAGGCCATTGTAACATTAACACTAATATTTATTTCTAGCATAAATGGGTCTATGTTTATATTTATTGATTTTAAAGATACATTTTAATTTCTTTTTCAATATGTTAAACATGTCTTTCATATATTTATGGTGAAAGAGGCAGCTGTAACTTTCTATTTGAAAATGGTTTTCTTATTACAGCTTATGAACTCTGGTTTAAGCAAATCCTCTGGGAATTAGATTCTGTTCGAGAGATCTTTCAAAATGGCCACGTAAGTTATTATGCCATGATGTTGATTTCATATTTTTCACATATGTATTTTGGAAAATATATAAAATATTAATGTGAAAAATTTAACACCAAATATTGAAATGACTATTTGATGTTAAAAAGCCTCACCTTCTGAATAGATTATTTAGTCATATTTTCCCAGTGCTATTGCAGTAAGATTCCTTTCAAATTTTAGTTTAAAGCCTTTTGTGTAGAACTCAATATTTTCCTCTTTTTTTAAAAAAGGTGTTATTAGTGATGGTATGTTGGGGGCCATCTTAGCCCATGCAATGAGGTCACCATTTCGGACTGGCTTAACGATGTACACAGTACATGCTAAGTGGAAATTGTCCGCACGCAGACAAGCTTCCTTGGACCAAATGGGACCAAAAAGTGGACATTGATGACCTCCTATTCTCCCTGAAATGTTCACCTTGCCAATCCCTGGTCTTAACTTGTGATTGTTACTCCCTGCTCTTAACTTGTGATCTTCTTCCTGTTTGCTTTGCTTGAATCTCTGTATAAGAAAGGCCTTGACTACATAAGGCAGGTGAATTTGTCATCTTGGATCTCCTCCCCAAGCCCCCCCAATTATTAAATTCTCTCTAAATTATCATATCAGACTTCATGTTGGTATCGTGCGAGAAGACTATTGATCAGGAAGCTGCCTGGTGCAGTGATCTTCTGTGGCAGGAACCACGGAACAATCTTCAGGAAGCTGTCTGGTACAGCAACCTTCTGTGGCAGGAACCACGAAATAGTTATTAGGGAGCTGCTTAAAGCAGCAACCATCCGTGGTGGGACTATGGAGCAAGCAAGAGTCTGCCAGAGCACCCCAATAATGGTAGATTACCAGACTAACTAATAGGGATCCTTTAATTAACATTGTATTTCTAATGCACATTAGCTATGGGATGATAGAAAGCAATAATGAGGAAAATAAAAAAAAAGAAAAGGAGATAGAGAAAGAGTAGATGTAGAAGGAAAGGGGGAAGAGAAGAGGAAAGTGTGGGAAGAATATGGAAGACAAGAATGAAAGGAGGCAGATCTGAACTCCAGGTGATGGCGGAGGCTCCACCTGCACTGGCCCCTTCCCCTCCTCGCGTCCTCCTCCCACCCCCTCTCAGGGTACCGCCTCTGGTCCTGCACTTCTGAGCTTCTGCTCCAAGAGGAGTTGGAAAAGCCAGCATATGCACACCCAGACAATACTCTTGTGTATGTGGGTACAATGCCCAGTTATGTCAATGGCAACTTTGGCCCTTGTTGAAGAGCAGATTTATCCAGATGTTGCCTAATTCTTACTCCAAGTCTCCATGCTACCTTGACCTTTCTTCTTTGAAACAAAGCAAAAAGGGAAACTTGTTTTGAACTCAGTGGAGATGCATTTCTGAATTGATTTCTACCTTGCTTGCATTTCCTATTTATTCTTTAAAAATTCCAATTTTTCAGACACTCCTTGCATGCAACTCAGAATTCCTATTAGCATGACATGAAATATGGCAAATTTTGGTTCCAATGATCCTCTTTAAAATAGACATAAAATTAATTGGAATGCATGGTTGTTTATAGTCCATTCTGAATCTTCTCAACATAAGAGTTGACTACTCAGTGTTTCATCCCTTAACCCCCAGGTCAGGGATGAGAGGAACATGCTGAAGGTGGTGACCCGAATGCACCGAATTGTGGTTATCCTTAAGCTCCTGGTGCAGCAGTTTTCTGTTTTGGAAACCATGACAGCCTTGGACTTCAATGACTTCAGGTGTGCATCCGTGGGGCTTTTTAAATGTAGTGGGGTTTGCCTCTTCATTCTGCTGGGTAAAAGAGAATGTGTGCTCTGTGTGACAGGAGGAGCCTGTTGTACTGACACTCACTTTAAGGATTTGGGATCTTTAATCAGAAAGCATTTGAAAAGTTATTAAAAACATTTCAGGATGCATTTTTACATATAAAAACTATTGTGACTAATTAATTTCAAACCATCATTGTGTGTCCTGTTATTTTCTTTTCTTTTTTTTTCTTTTGCAGTACCGGGGATTGAATGCAGGGGTGTTCTACCTCCGCGCTATGCCCCCGGCCCTATTTTTTATACTTTATTTTGAAACCGGGTCTCACGAAGTTGCGGAGGGCCTCACTAAGGAGAGAGAGAGAGAGACAGGGAGAGAGAGAGCGAGAGAGCTGAGGCTGGCCGCGAACCCGGATCCTCCGGTCTCCACCTCCCAAAGTACTGGGATTACAAGCGTGCACCACCACGCCCGGCTGTGATTTTAGACAATTTAATGAAATGGCTAAAATAGCTAATAAAATATATAATTAAACTTAAAAATAAAAACTGAAAACAAAAGAAATATAAGTTATATATAAACATGTCAATCAAAAATATCATTATAAGTTATGTATTAAGCCATAAACTTTAACTTAAAATTTCTAAGCAATCTAAGCCACATATATGTATGTATCTATAATTGCCTGGAAACTTACATTGGGTGTATCATTTGGTATAATATGCAATGTCCCAAACATGTATGACAGAAAAGGAACAGTGGTAGAATTCTTTGTGGTGGATTTTAAAAATTAAAGTTTCGGCATCATTTAGTTGAAGGACATTGTGAGAATGTAAGAGTGTGAAGTGGTTTGTAGGGTTGGAGTAGCAAGATTTTTTTGTTGCCTAACTTATGCTGGGCCGCATCTCATTTCTTTTATGTGTATTATCTCATTGATGCTCATAATAATATTACGTAGCAAGATAAATGATAATATCCAAGAATGTAACTTGTAAGAGGAATGAAATAATATCTGTAAGCAATCTTTTAGCACTGTGGAGTAAAAACAATTTCCCAATGTCTACATGTCTTTAACTTAGGGAAAATTAGCACACAGACACATACTCACAGTTACAAGTATACACATATATGCATATTTATATACACACATACACATATGTGTATATATTATTAATTCACCATATACATATGACAAATATCTATAATATATAATGTATATTATATACTATACACGAAATAAATATTATATATGTGCATATATATGATATTTCACAGCTATATAAACTGATCAAGTTCAAATGCAGTGACAGCAGCAATGACATTTAAGTGGCTCATTCTCCTTATTTTAATAAGGTCCAAGTTGTACGTGCAGCTCCAGGTGGTTGGCATGGGTTTGTTTTCTGTAATATACTGACAAAGCCTCAGGACAAAAGAAGTCATTATAGAGATTTACAATGTCAACCCATCTCTTCCTTTCTCTTTTCTTCCCTTTCTGCATTTACTCTCTAAGAGAGTACTTATCTCCAGCATCAGGTTTCCAGAGTTTACAATTTCGGCTATTAGAAAACAAGATAGGTGTTCTTCAGAGTATGAGAGTCCCTTATAACCGAAGACACTATCGAGATAACTTCAAAGGAGAAGATAATGAACTGCTACTCAAGTCTGAGCAGGAGAAAACGCTGCTGCAGCTGGTGGAGGTACATGCTCACGTACTGCTTCTAAAGTTTAAGGCAATACATCTAGTCTCTTTAGCTTCTGCTAGATCCAAATTTTAAAACTCATGTCAACGTTGAGTTACAATCATGGTAAATAAGAAAAGGACAAAATTTCTGAAAATACTGAACTTGTAAATTTAACTTAGGAAAATATTTAAAATATCAAGAACCTTCTTGAGAAATGGGAAATATTTATCCAATCAATTGCATGTTAACATTTAATAACCACATCTTATTAAAATAATCATTTTAAACATCCTTAATAGCAACATTTAATCAGCTGATTTTTAGACAGAGTGTAGCTCATTAATTAGTCAGCTTTATTTGTTAAATTATAATGTAATTGAAAATTTCCACTCAGGTATTTTTAATTAAATTGAATTACTAAGAATATACTCTTCTGAATTTTTTGGCCTTCATATCCAAATTCCCCAGGGATTTGTGCATGCATAATTCTCCATAAAATTTTATTTATTTATTTATTTTTGCGGTACTGGGGATTGAACCCAGGGGCGTTCTACCTCCGAGCTACATCCCCAGCCCTATTTTTTATTCTTTATTTTTGAAACAGGGTCTAAGTTGCAGAGGGCCTCACTAAGTAGCTGAGGCTGGCTATGAACCCTCAATCCTCTTGTCTCAGTCTCCCAAGTACTGGGATTACAAAACTGTGCCATCATGCCAGGCTTTGCTTTTTTTATAAGAAAATTATCAAAAAATTTATTGTTTTGATTTCCTTCCCCAAACCTTTCCCTTTGTAGACTAAACTTTTCTTTTTGTGAATTATGCTCTGCTCACTAATCTCCCTGGTGTTGTAAATGTGAATTTAGGTTACTGTATTCTGCATGTTATCATACAATGACTTATAAAGATGAGGAGACAAAGAATCACAGAGCTATTTCAAAACTAAGTGTAGGTCAAATTAGAATCCACAAATGTTCAAATTTTTAGTTTTATTTCTAAGTTGCAAAGTGTTGCAAACTCTTAAAATAATTGCACAGTTAATTAATTTTAAAGTTTCTAAGTACATATGCCTTGAAATTAAAAGACATTGCTTTCGTACATCTCCTACTTTCTTCAGCTCCTCAAACATACATTATTTTTTAATAAGTCAGAAGACATTATTAAAGCAATATTTAGATATGTTCATAAATTTCTAGAAGAAATAGGGACTTCTGTAATCAGGTATTTCCTAAGAATTAAAGAGTAAACATTAATGATAATTGTCTTAAAGATTAAGAAAATGAATTATATAAATTGCTATTTCATAAGTGAAGAAATTTCAGGGAAAACAATATTTATAAATAAACTTGTGCTATGGATGTTCCTCAAAATTATTAATATTTCTTATTTTGATTTTATAAATGATAGTTACAGTATGTTTTACATATATATTAAATTTTACCATGTATTTACCTAAAAAAACCCATATATTTAAGGCATGGCTGGAAAGAACACCTGGCTTAGAGCCACTCGGATTTAATTTTTGGGGAAAATTTGAAAAAAATATCATCAAAGGCCTGGAAGAAGAATTCATAAAGATTCAGGTATTTATGATACTGTAAGTTATTAGAACTTTACTATAGAAGAATTAGTGATTTTATTTTGAGTCATTTTTTCTATTTTCTTACTCTTTCATTTTTCATATTTTTCCACAAATATATCTTCTTGGACTATATCACACAATTGATACCATTGTCTTCATATGCAATAAAAATTATACTAAATTAAGACATTCATCACAGGCAAGATTTTTATTTGTGGTGAAAGCCATTTACCACAAACAAAAGTTTAATGGAATTTTTTCATTTATACTAAAAATTCCAAATCATGACTAATTCTAGGCACAACTGAGCTCACAAAGAAGCAGCCATCCGAATACATTTATCTGTACAACTTCTGCTTTGCTTCTGTAATTTTCTGTCTTCTTTCTATTGACCATAGATCATGTTAATTTGCTCCTGCTTAAAAAATGCTGTTGACTCCCTTAAGGGAAACGAAGAACCATCAGTGTTTTCATTCTTTGCTCACGACTAAGTTTCTCGTAAGAGTTGTTTAATTCTGTCTTGAGGGGCTGTTTCAGGTTAGTGCTTAAAGCATGGACTTTGAAGTCACACGGCCTGGGTCAAATTCCACCTCCACTGTGGAATTATATAATAGTAAACAAGTTGCTTAACCTCTCTTTGCTGACTTTTCTCAGTGGAAAATAGAAGAGTATTACCTCCTAGGATTATTGTGAGTATTACATTAGATTGACATTTGTAAATATTTAGAACAATAGACAGGATAATTATTTATCTCCCATCTAAGCTGCAACCTGCTCCAGTGTGTCTTCTCGCCACATCAGTCACAAATGGCCTCTCTGTACATAAAACCAATGTCCATTTCTATTCTTAATTTCATTTGGCCTCCCAGAATCACTAAAAACTATTGGCTATTTATTACTACATAGCATTTTTTTCCCTTGGATTTTAGAACACACCACTATGTTTGTGTCTAATTATCAGGCTCTTATTTCTCTATCTCTTTTGCTTGCTCCTATTTCTCTCTCAGACCAATAAATGGTGGGGCTTCGAAATGCACTGGCTTACATTCTTTCTATATTCTTTGATTAGATGATCTCACTTATATCCACTGCTTCCAATATCTAATTATTTATCAATAATTCTCAAACATTTATCACTAGCCTGGATGTGTCCTTAGATTTCAGTTCATATATTTAACATTCTACTTGAAACTTCCTCTTGATCCTCTCAAAAATACACCAATAAAACTAGACTTAGAAAATTTCCCCTTCTATGCACTCTCACACCAACACAGTCTTCTCAAAGTTAAAGTTTTTCTTATATAAATCATGTAGTTTGTCAAGTCAGTCGGCTATGAGTGATCCTTGTCCCCAGCCCCTAAGCCATTTCTTTGAACTATCATCAAATCCTACCAATTTTATCTTCCACATAGTTCTCACATATCTTCCTTTTATCTACCATCACCACTCAAGTGCAAATTACTGTTGTTTTACATCTAGACTAAAGCAATAGTCTCTACTGTCTTACCTACCTCCCCGATATGGCTCTACTCCAATTCATTCTCCACACTGCAGCCTGAGTTAAGTTTCCAAAATGCAAACTTGGTCACATCTCCCATTTGCTTTAAGCCTTTCGATGTCTCATTGTTTTCAGAATAAAGATAAAAATCCGTAATATGGTCTATAAGGCATTTCATGATCTCCCATGGTCCAACCATACCGAGCTTCTTCCGTTAGCACACTTTAGTTTTTGACTTTATGGAATCTTTTTACGTGTTATTCTCTGAGTTTCGAATGCTCTTCACTAGGTAACTCCTTCCCATATGTCAGGTCTTAGCTCAAGAAAACTTTCTTCAGGAATGTCTTTCCTGACCTTCTTATTACTATAGATTACTATAGCACTAATATCGCTCCTTTATAGCACTGTCCATGTTTGTAATTTAATGCTTGGGTGAATATTTGTGTAATATCCAATTCCCACCAGATAATGTGTTTGAGAGCAGGGGAATCAAATTTTGCTCACAATATTATCTCTATCAATTTCACATGAACATTTATTGAATAAATGAATACTTAATTGGCAGTAGTACACACATGGGCTCTTACCACATAGTATGTTTGTTCTAATGGATTGAAGATAATTGGGTTAGCTAATTTGCTCCAGTTCAATTGATTGAGTTGTAAATAGAGCATGTGTGATCCGCAGAAAAATAAGATTTTCTTTAAACCAACCAATAGATAGCAAACTAATAAAATATAGTAGTAGTAAAACATACCTAAGAAATTGTATATACAGAATGCAATATTGAATGTAGCATTTCAATAAATTTGATAATTTTTCTGACCAAGAATTCTTGACTTTTCTTAAGCAAAACTACTTTATTCCTATGTTAAATAATTGCTTTTTAAAATTAGATCATCATAGCTGGGCATGGTGGCGCATGCTTGTAATCCCAGTACTTGGGAGGCAGAGACCGGAGGATGCGGGTTCGCGGCCAGCCTCAGCTACTTTGTGAGGCCCTCTGCAACTTCGTGAGACCTGGTTTCAAAATAAAGGATAAAAAATAGGGCCAGGGGTGTAGCTCGGAGGTACAGTGCCCCTGGGTTCAATTCCTGGTACTGCAAAACAAAACAAAACAAAATTAGATCATCATTGACCAATTGTCACCTTGGTTTTTTCCATCTTGACTCATCTCTTTTGATATTTATAAGGAGAATATGTAAAATTATCAAATAATGTAAACTTAAATAAAAAGATAGAACCAGTGCCCATGTGGAAGATCCCTTCTCATAAGAAACAATTTCCAAGTTGTAATATTAAAATGAGTTTTCCCAGTGCACCTTTTTTGCAACCTGACAGTATATTTCTTCTAAGGGGAGTTTTTTTTTTTTTTTGCGGTACCGGGGATTGAACCCAGGGGCATTCTACCTCCGCGCTACACCCCCGGCCCTATTTTTTATACTTTATTTTGAAACCGGGTCTCACGAAGTTGTGGAGGGCCTCACTAAATAGAGAGAGATAGAGACAAGGAGAGAGAGAGAGAGAGAGAGAGCGAGCTGAGGCAGGCTGCGAACCTGGATCCTCCGGTCTCCGCCTACCAAAGTACTGGGATTACAAGCATGCGCCACCACGCCCGGCCTAAGGGGAGTTTTCTAAAAACAGGAATCTGTTATCTCTCTTGAGAGTATTAATGCAATATTTCCCCTAAAGGTTAAAGAAGACTCTGAAGAAAAAGAGGAGCAGATGGCTGAATTTCAGAAGCAGAAAGAGGTGTTGTTGTCCTTATTTGATGAGAAACGTCATGAACATCTCCTTAGCAAAGGCAAATATTTTTATTCTAAGGGTCCTTTCCCTGGAATGTATGAGTGTGAGATCAAAGTATAATGTTATAAGCTAAGTGTGGTAATGCACACCTGTAATCATAGTACTTATGAGGCTGAGACAAGAGGATTACGGGTTGGAAGACATCCTCAGCAAATAGTGAGACTCTCAACAATCTAGCAAGACCCTGTTTCAAATAAAAAAATAAAATATGGCTGGGTGTAGCTTGGAAGAAGAATGCCCCTGGGTTTAATACCCAGCACCACAATATATATTGTTAGAGAATAAAAATTGCATATATATCATATATTGGAAATACATTATATATTGTGTAACAAATGTAATGCTATGGAATGAAAATTGCTATTCTACTTATAGAAACAAAAATTGGACAATATTATCTCTGAGAATTCTATGTAAGAGATTGGTTTCTCTTCCCAGTGTAGTTGAAAGACACTAGCAAAAACTTTCACACTGTATGCTTGACATGAGGGATACCAAGCCAATTTAATATGGTCTTTCAAGTAGCTCACAACCTAACAGGGACAGAAATGACATCAAATCATTGCAACCGGATATACTGTGGTAGAGGTGAGAGAAGGAAGGAATAATTAGTCTGCAAGTGAGGGTGGCTTGTCAGAAGTAATGTTTGCCAAGCAGGTTTTTCATGCAATTGACATTGAGCTGCCATTCCTTGAAGCGAACTGACCAGCACGATTGTGACTGTCATGGCTGTACTCTTTTCTTCTGATTGTACCTATTGTGCTCATTTTCATGCAGAATTTTTATTGTAAAGTACCTCAAAACCTGTTTAGAAATAGGAAGAATAGAAGTAATATTTTATTTTTATAATACAAGGTATTGCAGTAAATGAAATTAGTTTTAAATCCCATAAGCTTAAAAGTTGTTAGGCTCAGTTTTCTAACAAATTTCCATAAAGGACGGTAAATTTTGTTTTACTTCAGTTAGGGGCAAAGCTGTTCATAGGAGCACACACATATGCTTTTTATGAATCTTGTGCTCCGTATAGCTAAGGAAACTAATGTTTTTTTTTTTTTTTGGTACTGGGGATCAAACCCAGGGGTATTCAATACCCAGAGGTCAGTGTGGAGATTCCTCAGAAAACTGGGAATGGATCCACCATATGATCGGCTATACCACTACTGGGTGTCATACCAAAGGGATTGAAACTAGAAAATTACAGTAATATATGCATACCCATGTTCATAGAAGCACAATTCACAGTGGCCAAATTATGGAACCAACCTAGGTGTCCATCAACAGATGAATGGATTACAAAATTATGGGAAATACACACAATGGAATTCTACCCAGAAATAAAGAAGAACAAAATAACATCATTTACAAGAAAATGGAAGGACCTGGAGAACATTATGTTAAGTGAGATCAGCCAATCACAAAAAAGAAGGGACATAATGTTTTCATTAATATGTGCAACCTAGGGAGTAGTGGGGACACACAAGGGACTCTGATATGTAATGGAGAACCCTCAGTGGGGCAAGGGAAGTGGTACAAGGGAAGGGGAAGGGCAAAAAAGTAGTGAATCAGTGGAATTACTATCATAAACAATGTGTACCTGTGAGAATATACCAACATCATTCTCGGTACTTTATATGGGTAGGGGGAGGTGGGGGGACACTAAAAGCTGTGTGCATGTACATTAACATCAAATAGATATAAATTGTGATGTGAGACTCCAATGCACCAATAAAAGCACCAATAAAAGCATGTTAAAAATAACATAAAAAATAAAAATAAACCCAGAAGCTATACCCCCAGCATTTTTTATATTTTGAAACAAGGTCTTGTTAAATTGCTGAGGGTCTCTCTAAATTGCTGAGGCTGGCCTTGAATTTGAGATCCTTCTTTCTGTCTCAGCTTACCAAGTACTGGAATTACATGTATGTGCCACCATACCCAGCTAGGAAGCTAATTTTAAGTGAACTGGAAATGAATTCAAATGAACATTGGAAGGAGACCTGTTCAGTTTTTTGAAAAGTAAATCCTCAAACTATTTTACTTGGAAAATACATTTTTATGGAAGTTAAGTGTTTATTAGTTATATCAGGTTGTCCTAATGTGACATTTAAAGGTTTTGAGCTATATATATATATATATATGAAATTTTAGTTTGCTTTTTAGAATCCAGTGTTAAAATAATGTTTTAAGTGATGGGTTTCCAAATTCAAATTACATAATAAAACTTTTAAACTAAAATTTATATTGTTTTCTAAAAGCATATAAACCATTTAATTTCTTAATGCGATAATCCCAAAATAGTGCAACAGCCCTAACTTGCTTATTTATTTTTATTTTTATTTTTTGTGGTACTAGGGATTGAACTCAGGGGCATTCTACCTTTGAGCTACATCCCCAGCCCTATTTATTTATTTTGAAACAGGGTCTCACTAGGTTGATGAGAGTCTCACTACTTGCTGAGGCTGTCCTTGAACCTGCAATCCTCCTGTGTCAGCCTCCCAAGTACTGGGATTACAAGCATGCACCACCACGCCTGACTAAAATTACTTATTAAATTAAACTTGCTATTTATCTTGCAGGTGAAAGACGATTATCATACAAAGCACTTCAGGGAGCATTGATGATATATTTTTACAGGTAATAACATATCAGATGAAAAGAGATAGAAGTCAAAATGGGGGAGTGGATGTGGATAATATATCAAATATAAAGTGTATAATAAAAAATATGGCCGGGGGTGTAGCACGGAGGTAGAACACCCCTGGGTTCAATCCCTGGTACCGCAAAAAAAAAAAAATGCGTAGTTTAATTCAGTTATTTAGTTTTTGGAGACAACTTAGAAAATAATGATTCATTTTTTTAAACTTTTTCATTTAAATGGCAAGAGTATAATAACTTTATACCTGTAGCAAGTTCTACACACACACACACACACACACAAACACACACACACACACACACACATACATCAAATATCCTTTTTAAATTAAATTATACAAAGTATTTTGTGTCCTTGGGTGTCCTAAAAGGTCCCCAAATTCAATTTTTTCTGATAAACTCAGTCATAAAATATATTGTCATTGAACAGTGTTGTACAGCTATTCCTATTTTATAAAATGAAATAAATGATTGTTCTACTTATTCAACAATTTCAAACAAATTTTCCTTCGCTGTCTAAAATGTCTGAAGTGTACCTTCAATGTTCACGTGTTCTTCCTTCATGTGTGTGAAGATCCTGGTTCATGAATCAAGTACGTTAAGACCAGGATAGCACACTAGTAAAAGGCTTCCAATACCTGTGATTATGGGATGTTTTACTTCCTTGTATTTCTTTGTTCTTTTCTTCTTTTTTTTAAATACATTTATTGGTGCAATGTAATTGTATAGCATAGTGAGATTCAAATACATACACACAGCACTTGGTGTAGTTCCCTCCCTATACCTACCTTCCACTCTGCTTCCCCTTCCTCCCTCTCCATAGGTATTAACCAGATTGGTAGTGAAATCTTCTATGGATATAACCTTATTTCAACTGTTTCCTTCCTTGATCCTCATTTTCCCCTCCCCACCTCCCTCCTCCAATGCCCTTCCACTATTCTCCTGGTCTCTCTTCCTCATTTACCTGAAGCCCCTTTGTTTACTATTTCCTCTCTAGCTTTGACATATGAGAGAAAACATTCGACCTTGACCTTTCTGAGACTGGGGGATCTCACTTAGCATAATATTCTTTAGTTCCATCCATTTTCCTACAAATGACATAATTTTGTTCTATTTTTATGGCTGAGTAAAATCCTATTGTGTGTATATACCATATACCCTTGAATTTCTTTAATTTTTAAAATTCTCTCAAATCTGTTTCCTCAGAGTGTCAACATAAACATGCCAGGGTCCAGCCTCAGTGGGTCCAAGGGAATCCCTGAAGGAGGTATAGGGTCGGCGGGGGAATGACAGACAGGAGGCTCAGCAGTTCAGTGAAGCTGCTGGCACTGTCTCCGCCCAGCAAGCATCAGACTTTATTTTTATACCTTTTTTACATCAGGAAGTCTTAACATTAACAATTTTCTACTTAGTACATCATGAAAAATATTTTTTACTTAGTACATCATGGGACTCTTTACAGTGCAGTCATTTACCCACAGTTATTAACAACCCATTGTCCAGATGGTCACAACATGTTCCCCACCAATTACTCAGGTCCCATGCAAACTTGCATTTCTTCCCACAATGTCAACTTAGCTCTTTTAATCATTTGCATTATTCTCAGAAATATCATGCTATAACTATACTTGTGCTAAATGTTAGAAGCTATGGGTAACGCAGTTAACTAGACCTTACGCCTATACTTGAACTATATTCTATCTTAATGCCATTTATGCTTATATTCTATACTTTATTCTTTGTTACAGGCTAATAGTACTGGCTTGTTTGTTTTCCTCGAGGGGGAAACCAGAGCCTCCCACCTATCCAGTAGGCAAGCCTCCCAGAAGCCATAATTGTTGGTACAGCAGGTCTTTGTTTATGCCCAGTCACCGAATCATTCCAAGCACTAACTAATACTCATTATCTGGTTTAACTCCCTTTTCCTGTAAATTATTTTTATACTGGGAACAACAGTTTACCTGCATTTCGCCTGTATTGGAGTTATTCTGCATAGATTGAGTTTTTGGCATAAGTCCTACAATTCCCGTCACCAATCCCACAATTATTAACATTAATAGTAAGGTCACCAACAGGCTAGGCCGCCATTAGAGGATGTCAGCTCTGCGACAAGCCTCCTTCTTCTGTGACTTTGTCAACCAGCTGAAGAAACTTTGGCTTCGTCTTTTGGTCCCGGCATCTCTCACAATTATTAACATTAACAATAAGGCCACCATCAGGCTAACCACCATTAGAGGATGTCCCCTCTGCGACAAACCTCCTTCTGCTGTGACTTGTCAAACAGCCGAAGAAACTTTGGCTTCGCCTTTGGCCCCGGCATAAACAGAATCTTTTCATTCTTCCTAAACTCAAAATAATTATGGGCCACTCAAGCTTAGGTGCCTAAGAAAAAAGTGTACCGAGGAAGCTGAAGAATTAGATGAAAAAAGAAAAATAAATTTATTCTAGAAAATAAAAATCAGGCTTTGTTTTTGTGTTTTAATATTGTTACTTAGAATTCTGACCTGTGTTAGCTTGGAAATCTGAAATAGTGTATAGATCTCTTTTAATATGAGTCTACATTAGGTGTGACTCTGGCTGGATGCCTCATGCATATTACATGGGATTTTCTAGATTTCAAACACACACTAAACAGTGAGTATCATTATTCCTATTCTTGAGATGAAGAAACAAAGACTGAGAGAATAATTCAAAGATGCTGCAGCTTCTAAATGGCAAAGTTGACATTTGTTGCCAGGACCAACTAAACTCATGCTCTTCCCAGTCTGCTGAATTTGCTCTAACAGATGCCTCTTCTCATTATTTTTTAGGGAAGAGCCTAGATTCCAGGTCCCTTTTCAGTTGCTGACTTTCCTTATGGACATAGACATACTCATGACCAAATGGAGATGTAAGTCCTCCTCCTACCCCCAAATCCTTTCTCCCATCATTCTGTTCCCTTACTTTTGAGGGCTCAAGAAAATGTTTCAATTGACTTTATAGTCAGAAGAAAAACTGAACTTTAAGTCAAAGAAAATATTTTAATATGTAATACTGATTATCTTTATCTTCATTTCAATGCAATTTTAAATTAATACAATTTTAATAGTTTTTTTTTTCAATGGAGGAAGAGTCTCACAGGCTTTAAATGGAATGCTGGATGGAGTGAAATGCACGTAGCTAAGTCATGTGGGGTGCTAGGCAACCTCATGGGCTCATCTGGTGCTCATAGGTGAGCCTTCCATATGGCTAAGCGATAATATGTCCGGCTTTACTCAGAACAATAGTCATTACCAACCCTCAGTTTTAGAACATTGTGGAACTAATGGCAGAAATGTATCCATGGAGTAAATGTGTGTGTTTGCCTAGATAACCATGTGTGCATGGTGCACCGAATGCTGGGCAGCAAAGCTGGCACTGGCGGCTCCTCCGGCTATCAGTACCTGCGCTCGACCGTGAGGTGAGCGGGGCAGGGTCTTCTCATCTTGGCGAAAGTCCCCAATTCTTTGTTTCCTCATACCTACATGCACTAGCTAAGAAAAGTCATTTATACTTGCTCCTGTCTGAATTGCTGATAGTGCATCTGTAGTTAGATGGTGGTATTCCTGTTGATCCTTTGAACATGATTGTATAAACTCCTCAGTCATGGGACTCCGTCACTTTGATCCAGTGATGACAGGGGGCACGGTATCAATGGCTGCGTGTGGGGGAGGACATCAAGGAATTAACAGTGTTTAGATCCAGGAGGAAAAATCTGCAGTTCATTCTGGTGCCTAGACTAAAACTTTCATCATTTATTCCTCTCATGTCTTCTTGGCCAGAAGAATGACACAGCTAAAGTAGTTTCTTGTTTCCTGATATGACTACATTGTATTCTAAAACTACTTTCAACTACTCTAGGGAGTGCCCCTTTCATAGTCCTCACAAGAAAGAGGTCAATATTTATTGAGGACTTAAAACACACTTGAGCAGATTTTAGGGCATTTAAATCTTTATTTTATTTCATATTTATGATATTAAAAATAGATATATAGATAGATGGGCACATCTAGAAACTAGGAAACATGGCTCCTTCTAAAAGACGAATCATCTCTATAATTTAGATATCCACATTTTGTACCCCCAATTTTTTTGTGTGGCACTAGGAATTGAACCCAGAGGCATTCTACCTCTGAGCTATATCCCCAGCCCTATTTTATTTTTATTTTTGAAACAGGGTCTCGCTAGGTTGGTGAAAGTCTCACTATTTGCTGAGGCTGTCTTCAAACCTACGATCCTCCTGTCTCTGCCTCTCAAGTACTGGCTTGAGTGTGCACCACCATGCCTGGCTCCTAAATATTTTTTAAAAAATTACTTTATTGATACATTGAAAGTATACATAATAGTGAGGTTCAATGTGATAAAAACATACATGCACACAGCACTTGGTGTGTTTTCCCCCACATAGCACCTCGCTCCCCACTCCTCCCTCTGGGTACGTGTTAGTGAAATTGGTAGTAATACCTTCATGTATTGCCATAATATTATTTGAACTTTTCTTCCTCAGTCCTTCTTCTTCTCCTCTCTAGCTTCCCCCCCAACCATCTTCCACTATTCTATAGGTCTCTCTCCATATTAGTTAAAGTCCCTTAGGTTCCCTCTTTTCTATACAGTACATTGCTTTCATCTAGATTGGCTAATTTGTAAAATGCACAGAATGATATTATTATTTTTATACATTTTCACTTTCCATGGGAATAAATTCTGTATGCACAAAATGGTGATTGTCTATAGAGAATTACCACATACATCAGTAGGTGGTGGGAATAACTAACACAAACAGTCTTTCTAGTGTGTTATCATCTCATTTGATCCTCACAAAGGCCTGGCCAAAGGAAGGAATTATGGAATTATAATTTTCATTTTACAGTATAAATGGGAGCACTGATACTCAAACGCCATGCCCAAGGTCCAATGGGTTGAAGGCAACAGAACCAGGATTCAGACCCAGATTTATTTGACTCCAAAGGCATACATTCTTCCTCTATACAACTATAATAGTTAAAAAGTTGACTCAGAAATGCTAAAGCAATTTCAATATGAAAAACACTCTTATAGACATTTGTAATGTGTTGAAGATGGCATTTCAGTTTATTAATCCCTTCAGGGCAGCTACTTGCAGCTATTTTGCAGTTAGGAAATAATTTCCAATGAAAAACTAAGAACTGTACATGCTTTAAATTTATCCTGTTGCATACCATCCTTTAAAGTTGGAAATGAGAACACACCCTTATCTCTAATGTTTGGTAGCACATGACTCTAGGATTTCATCTGGATCACTTTGGTCTTGTTTATCCAAACACATAATACTGTCTTATGAGTGTGAATTTTGGATATGGATTAAAAATATGCCATCTTAATACTAATACTACATAATAACTAATGTGATATATGTAAGATATATATAAGATGCAATATATAATGTTGAATAGTAATTATTTCTGGAAAATATCTGAGAAAAGAAATTCTGGTGTATAAGATTTTAAATAATTCATCTCAACAAATCTAACACATATCTCTGTATATGTTTTCCAGTGACAGGTACAAGGTATTTGTGGATTTATTTAACCTTTCAACATATCTGGTTCCCCGACACTGGATACCAAAGATGAACCCAACCATTCATAAATTCCTTTACACGGCTGAATACTGTGACAGCTCTTACTTCAGCAGTGATGAATCAGATTAAAGTCACCTGAAAAATCTATGCAGAGTAATAATTTCTCAGTCTATTTTTGTTTTCTTATTTTTGTGGAACATAAAGGGTCTTAACACATTATTTTACATAGATAGTTCAGCACCATGGAGTTCAATTCAATTCTGAAAATAATTTATTTCATGTGTGTGATGATGTGAGATTAAGTATCAAGATAAGAAATAATTCAGTTAAATTGTAACATTGTACATATGGTGTTTTCCTATTAAAAATTCAATTTCCCCTGGTACTTACATTAATGTATCCACTACATGTAACTTTTATCTCAGTGCTTCATACTTTATAAGCTTGTAAACCAGCTCCTTCAAATATTTTATGCAATAAAAATGTCATTCTGGACTGTGAATTATTTTTGAAACATTACATTTGTTAGGACTCTTGATGACCAATGGAGAGATCTATCTGAATCTTTCCTAGAAGGGATTATGTTATGCAAAAGAGTATATTAATATTATCAAAATAATCTAAAATATACACCCATCCTGACCTAGATTGATTATATCTAACAAACAGTAAGTTCTTTGATGAAATAGAATTATTCTTTTATTCTCAATTATAGGATTTTTTTTCTTAAAAGGATCTGGTTTGTCTGTAAATATGCTCTGGTTTGTCTATAAATTACATATGAATTTGATCCTCTGTATCCACACGACCAGTATCTGGAGATTCAACCAACATCAGTTTGAAAATATTAAAAACAATTCATCTGCACTGAACATGCATAGAATTTTTCCTTGTCTTTATTCCCTAAACAATACATTCCAACAACTATTTGCATACCTTTTACATTTTAGTAGGCATTCTCAGTAATCTAAAGGTTATTTGAAGTACTGGGAATGGTGTGTACAGATTACATGTAAATACTCTGCCATTTTCTATAAGGAACTTGAGTGTCTGGCTTTGGTAGCTGAGGGGGATCCCAGAATTAGTTGCTGTGAGTACTGAGGGGGGACTGCAATTTCTGTCAACTTCACATATGTGTGTGTGCACATGTGCTTGTCGAATATTTTCTCTCATATATGGAAGCTAAAGAGAAAATAGGAAATAAAAGGGACTTTAGATCATTAGGAGAATGACCAGTAGAATACCAGAAAAAGGTAGGGGGAAGGAGGGAAGAGGGGAAAGGAAGAACTGATGACAGAAACAGTTCAAATTATATTATGCATATATATATGAAGGTATCCACAGGGAGGGTGGGTAGTTGGGTGAGACCTGAAGGGAAACTCACCAAGTTTCATGTGCATGTTTGTTTCTATGACTTTGAACCTCACTATGATGTATAATTGCAATGCACCAATAAATTATATATAAAAAAGAACCCCTGGACTAAGCAACATGGAGCTTAGTTAGTGGAAGTTGTCAGAATCAAAATGGACTTATTTATGCCACCCTAACAAAAGGATAAAGCCAGGGGGTAATGAATGAGGACACGTTTTACACACATGCCTGAAAGTAAGAACTATCACAAAAGACTGCTATAGCCACCCATTTGCACAAGAGGTCAACAGACCTTTATATGAAAAGTACTTCTGAGAGAACATCTGCTCAGCAACTGCCTGTGAACCATGGACTCATGCCAATCTTATTGATCCCTGTAACCAAGGATAATTGGTTCAAAATAGCTATGTAACCCATTTCATTTTACCTTTTAAAATCCTTGTCTCTTTTTGCTACCATGGATATACCCACACATATTCCCATTTGCAGTGTTTATTCCCAAATAAACTCATTGTCTTTGGAGAGTTTCTCTCTGCTTGTTATTGTAGGTTGACAGTGAACTATTCAATAGAGGAGATAAAAAATACTAAAAAACAAACTGATTAAATATCTAGGCTTTCTTTTACCTTTATTGATTGGGTGATTACATAATATTGGTACTCTTCACCAAAACAGAGACTCCAGGGAATGAAGGAATTTTTATTTCATTTTATATTTTATTTTGTGGAGAGAGAGTGAGAAGGAATGACGAATAGAGTTTTGGAGACACTGCAGTTAGAAATGTCTATGGAAGGCCGGGTGTGGTGGCGCACGCTTGTAATCCCAGTACTTTGGGAGGCAGAGACTGGAGGATCCGGGTTCGCAGCCAGCCTCAGCCTTCTCTCTCTCTCTCTCTCTCTCTCTCGCTCTACTTAGTGTGGCCCTCCGCAACTTTGTGAGACCCGGTTTCAAAATAAAGTATAAAAAATAGGGCCGGGGGTGTAGCGCGGAGGTAGAATGCCCCTGGGTTCAATCCCCAGTACCGCAAAAAAAAAAAAAGAAAAAAAAAAAGAAATGTCTATGGAGAAAACCAAAAATTGGATATGTGGGTTTGGAGCTGAGAAAATTGTGTGTGAATCTAAGCCACATTAATACTATGCTGACAAAATGTAAGCCATGCACTTAAGAACAAGTTATTTTTAACCCAAAATCAAACATAGGTTGCTTTATTATAAATGTCATCAAAATCCAGGACAGCTGAGACATATTAATCATTTTGAAATTTTAAAAATCCTAAAGCATTTTTAAAAAGAATACTAGAAAAGCATTTTTATCATATAGAAAGTTAGTAACCGAACAAAAACTACAACAGCAAAGACTTAATTCATTTCTGGCATAGTTGGATAACTAGAATATTTATTGGTTAAACTGTCAATATTTGTCTTCCTGGAGTGTCTCTAAATCTGAGTCCACATAGATTCTTTTGAGATTGCTCCTGGTTGCTGTTAGGAAAAGAAACAGAGAGTTTTGTTTTCGATTTTGCTTTTCTAATAAAGAAGATAGATAAAGGCTAAAAATGAAAGGAAAATGAAATGTCCTATTTTTTTAGTGGTTGTTGCTGTTTTTAAAGTTTTATTTTTGTTAACTTCTTCTACATTCATAAACAATAAAAAATTTTAGAGAGGAAATATTAACACTTGTAGTATTTACTATGATTTTTATATATTGACTCTTTTGATATACTTGTACTTCATATTTGATCAGAAAATCAGCTCATATTCTGAGGTTCTTAACACTGCCATTGTAGAAGTGGCTAGTTTCCTGGTTGCAAAGTGTGAGCCACACACAGTATCCCTTCTATGCACACAGGATTACCAATCAGCCCTGAGCTCTCAGGTTAATCAGCTCTGCATTAGTGACACTGCACCTGAGATCACTAATGCAATTAATAACACAAGAATAATCACAAACATTAAGAACCCGGAGTCAAGTGAAACCAAAGGGAAGTACAAAGAAGCAGTTAGGATTGATGACCAGGAAAACTAAGAAGAGAGCCTGGAAAACTTGGTCTTAACCTGACACACCAGGTTAAGAGAGGGCACTTTGAAAGGAGCGGTGCTAGAATCACAGGAAGAAGAAAGAGGTGAGATCCTGATGTTGATGAAGACCTAGTTATAAAGGGAGCCCAGGGATTAGAAAACAGAAAAGGAAAGTAAGCAGCAAGAGTGATTTCTTTAGTTAAGTATGCCAAACCACCAGGAGAATTTGGAAAGTATGAAGTACAGAGTGAAAGTGAGTAAATGTGGGAAAAAGTGTGTACTCTAGGGAGAAGAAAGGAAGAAGTTGAAGTTATTAGATTCCTATTGATGGTGAGAATTTACAGACAATGGAAATTCCAATGAGGCAGACAATGCTACCTGAGGTTTCTTGTCACAAAGCTGCCATATTGGTCATTTAATTTCAGTTTGTTTCTCTTAAGACGGGATTTGTTCTTTTGTTCCCCTTGTATGTGGTCCTTTTGCTCTTCCAGGGGTAAGCACCATTTGATGAGGTGAAGCAATTGTTTTTCAAGTCCTTATATTTCACCTCAGAAGGCTGCTGAGGTAATTGTGGGAGGCACACATCACTTTAGGTTGGACATTCTTATCGATGGGATAATTTAAGGCTACTGATTATATCCCACACAAGAGAACAAATTCTTACCACCTCTTGGATCCCACCTGATTAAAGTATCTCATTAGAAATAATGACCAAAGCATCAAAAAAGACAAGCAAAAACAAACAACAGCATCTTCAAGTTGGAAGGGCCTAAAATACATCCTAATCTGACCTTCCTTGCTCTATTCTAGAGATTTCCCTGCAGGCTGAGGTGCTGGGATTTCTTCTGCAGACCTTGGTTGTCCATTTCTTTACAAAAAGGGGCCGTTCTGCAACTGTGTTTAAACAATGATAGGCCCTAGATCCTTTTGTAGGTAGTTGCTGAAGCTTGAAGTTGGGCAGTGCTTAGAATGAAGTACTATGTTACATTGCAGTATGAAATGCTTCACACTGGTCGCTCTTTATTGATGTCCCCAACACATCACACAAACACAGCAGAAACTGAATCTGCAATACCTAAGGAAACAATGAAAAGAAGTTATTAGTACAAGTCGGTTTCTTCTTTATATACCTTTATGTAGCAAATTAAAACCTAAGAATGAGTTCGTATCTATTAAGAAAATCACCTAATGGTTATCATTGTCATCGAAAGCATAGTAACCTCAAAAGCCAGTATTATGAAAGCTGCCTAATATTTTTGTTTCAAAAACTTAAAAGCCACCAAAAACTACATGCTAAATGAATAGATGAATGCATCTAAAATCCGCATTGCACTAATATATGTCTTAGAAAAATAAAATAACATGAAATTATTTTAAATATGATTTCAAATTTTTAAGATTTGAACTTGAGCAAAATGTTAATATATCACTGTAGAGTCGGGCGCAGTGGCACATGCCTGTAATCCCAGTACTTGGGAGGCTGAGACAAGAGGATTGTAGGTTTGAGGCCCACCTCAGCAACTTAGCAAGACCCTGTTTCAAAATAAAAAATTAAAAAATAGGGCCGGGGATATATATCAGAGGTAAAACATCCCTTGGCTCAATCCCCAGTACCAAACAAAACAAAACAAAAATAAATCGCAAGTGTCCTATACTTCTTTTGTGTGTGTGTGTGTGTGTGTATAGTACTGGAGATTGAACCCAGGGGAGTTCTACCTCTGAGCTACATATCAGCCCTTTTTATCTTGAAACAGGTGTTGCTAGGTTGCTGAGGCTGGCCTTGCCTCTGCCATCCTCCTGTCTCTGTGCAAGCACTCGGAGGTGTGTGCTGATGCACCCAGCAAGCATCCTATACTTTCTCAACCCACAAGAACAAAGATCCCAAGATTACGTCAAAAGCAACAATAGCTTATTTGAAGACTGGATGTCATTGTGATTAACCACAGCTTTGCAACCTCTTGGGGTTATGCATTACTATCTGCTTTATGCCATTGCACATAAAAGCACTATGACCTTCGTCAGGTGTAGAACTTTTAGGAAATACTCTCATGAGTATGCTGCCAGTATAATTAGGAAGTAGGCAGGCCCTCGGAATCTCAGAATGTGAAAGCAGGCGGGGGAAGGTGTGGCAGGGAACACAGAGGAAATTATGAACCAATGCCTCAATTATGTTCTTGCAACCACCCTGTCAGATTCAGAAAACAGCTACCCCCGGGCACAAATCCAGGCTGCCCCTCATTTCCACAGTTAAGAGATAATGTGTGTCAGCCGCAGAAGTTCCATGAATGGCATCAGTAATTTATCTGCAATTCCTAATGGTACAGTAGCCCCCAGTGATGGTGGAAAGCGGAGGCCTGACTAGTACGCTGGTGCTTTGCCCAAAACACTTCTGTGATTGTTGTTTCTTTCCAATAAATGATTTGTTTGATTCAGTGGATTGACAGGGCAGGAAATTTATTAATTTTCATGGATTTTACTTATGGAATGTTTGGACAGTAGTCATTAGATTGAAACAAAACAAACACTCACAAATTTTGCTATAACTCTTATCAGTCAGTCTCACAACCTGGAAGGTTCTGCAATTTTCAAAACACCATACACTATATATGTTAGAACTTGCTGCAAGAGATTAAATGAAATTTTCCATATGCAATTTAGTTCGGGTCTTGCTTGATTCAGAAAATATGTTGATTATCTAGACCAAATGATTTAGAATGTAGTTTTGAATATAGTAGGAGTTTTGCTTTGCTTTGTTTGACACTGGAGATTGAACTCATGGAAATTCTACCTCTGAGCTACACCCCTAGACATATTTTATGTTTTATTTTGAATCAGGGTCTCTCTGTGTTGCTAAGGGTCTTGTTAAATTGCTGGGGCTGGCTTCAAATCTGCAATCTACCTGTTTCAGCCTCTCAAGTGCTGGGATTACAGGCATGCGCCACCTTGCCTGGCTTGAATTAGCGTTTAGGATACAGTCTAAAATACTTAACTATTTTAGTTTGGCTTGTGGATAACTTTTTTACAAAATTTGTTATTCAATAAAAAATTGTGTTTAGTATTTGGCTAAGTCTCTCAATTCCAGCAGGTGTTTTGTTAGAGTTTTATAGGTGAGAAGGGGTAAATTAAGTCAGAAGGAATCCTAATGCTCAGATATTCACAAAGAAAGATTGATTCTCCTTCCTTCCTTCCTTCCTTCCTTCCTTCCTTCCTTCCTTCCTTCTTTCCTTCCTTCCTTCCTTCCTTCCTTCCTTCCTTCCTTCCTTCCTCCCTCCCTCCCTCCCTCCCTCCTTCCCTCCCTTCCTTCCTTTCTTTCTTCCTTCCTTCCTTTTTGTTTGCAGTGCTGGGGATGGAATCCAGGGCTTTGCATATGCTAGGCAAGCACTCTGCCACTGAGCTATATCCTTAGCAATTCTTGATAATCATTAAGCAGGTTTTATAATACAAAATTTAGAAGAAATTTACATAATTATTAAAAGTAAGTTAAGAACTGAACTCCAGAAATATCTACTGAGTGTTTATCTGGTTTTTGAGTAGTTAATTTTAATAATTACTTTATCTTATGTTTTGACATATACATGTGTTATATATCTATATAATTTTTTCACTAATCCCTCTTCTTTTCTAAAATGTGAGTAAGTGCAATAGTGCTTCTTTTTTTTTTTTTTTTGCGGTACCGGGGATTGAACCCAGGGTTGTTCTACCTCCGCGCTACGATCCTGGCCCTATTTTTTACACTTTATTTTGAAACCGGGTCTCACGAAGTTGCGGAGGGCCTCACTAAGTAGAGAGAGAGAGAGAGAGAGAGAGAGAAAGGGAGAGAGAGAGAGAGAGCTGAGGCTGGCCGCGAACCTGGATCCTCCAGTCTCCGCCTCCCAAAGTACTGGGATTATAAGTGTGCACCACCACGCTCGGCCTTTAATAGTGCTTCTTTTTAAAACATTCTATTTTTTATCATCTAGTTAAAGGGTAAAACTTATTACTGCATAAGTGCTCTGAGTCCACTGGAAACATTCTATAAAATAGAGTTTTTTAATTTAAATATATTCCAAGAATCTTTCTTGATATTTAACCTGAAACTTTAAGTGCAAATTCATTACTTACCACAAACATTACTTCCCATTTTAACATGGGCGTAGCCATCTACTCCCCATGAAGGCCCCCATGAGTTCCGTACGATCCAATATGGAGTGCTTCCTACAAAACATGAAATGGTAACAGATCCTGAAAAACTCATATTTGTTATGAATGCCTAAATTTCTGAATTTAAATTTGGGTTCCCTATATCCATATGCATGTGTATATCCTTTCTATATCTATCATCTATCCATCTATCTATATCTGGGTCTAGTATCTCTTTGAAAAAGATTATACATATAATATGATCATTTACATTTATATTACATACATTATATTGTATAAATGTAAGTAAACTAGCTAAATAGACTTGAGCTGTACTTAGTATCACACACCAGTGAGTAGACACATATGTCTGAATTCATTTTGCTTGCTACAGATACCACATAAAATGGAACCAAACACACATTTCCAAGGAATTAGGAAAGTAAAAAGAATTATTAGATATGTGTGATATACTAATAAACACATCTCTTTTCCCAATAATTATCCTAATATTTCAAATGGAGAATGCATGTTATTTACTTATTTATTTTGATGCTGAGGATTGAACCCCGGGACATTCGACCTTTGAGCTACACCCCTATCCCTTTTCATTTTGAAACAGGGTCTTGCTGAATTTCTGAGGGCCTTGCTAAGTTGCTGAGGCTGGCCTTGAACTTGAGATCGTGCTACCTCAGCCTCCCAAGTACGGGGAGTAGAGGTGTGTGCCACCATACCCAGCTTAAAAAAAATGCACATTATTTAAATAAACAGTTATCACCATCAGGCTGAGAATGTAGCTCAGTAGTGGAGTAGTGGAGCATTTTCCTAGCATTGCAGGGCCCTGGGTTCCACCCCTAGCCACACACACACACACACACACACACACACACACACACACAAACTCATTATGAAAAAGATAAGTGGAATCTGACAGAACATAAACATGTAGATCACTGACAAACAGATTCATAGACATAGCAGACCAAATTACAATATTCTACAATTTGGTAGTAATTTGGAAGATGTCAATCTGGAAAGCAATCCATTGAGTCTTGTCTGCACTTACCTGTTTTATCAAACCCAGTGATGAGAACCGCATGATTGGCTTCCCCACTAGAGCAGTGATGCTGTATGATGCCTCCCAGGTAATCTTGCCAGCTCACGGCATCCACGATCACTACTAAAGGGCCAAAGGTGAGAAGTGCCTTTGCCATTTCATCTTCTTGGTCACTACCAAAAGAGGAAATATCGAAGTAAGGAATTTAAATTTTAAGGAAAAAATAAAAGTCATCTATTTGATCTGTGTATGATTAGGTGTAAGTTTGGTTAAAACTGCAATAGAGGCTAGAAGAAGTCTGGGAGATTGGTATTACAGGACTGAATGGGACTTCAGGATATAAAGAACCCAGGTGTGTGTGTGTGTGTGTGTGTGTGTGTGTGCGTGCGCACACACACATGCTGGGGATTGAACCCAGGGGTGTTCTACCTCTGAGCTGCACTACCAGCCCTACTTTTTTTTTTTTTTTGAAACAGGGCCTCACTAAGTTGCTGAGGCTGGCTGTGAACCTGCAGTCCACCTGTCTCAGCCTCCCAAGTACTGGGATTACAGGGGTGCGCCACCACATCCAGCTAAGAACCCAGGTTTTTTCTACATTATTTATCTGCTATGTGAGGTTTTCATTCTTAAGGCTGTTCATGGCCTAAGATGGTTCCTGGAGCTCCAGCCATTTAACACATATTTCAGACAACAGGAAATGAAAAGGAGAAGGCTATATTTCTGTTGAGAAAACCTTCTATGAATAATACACAACACTTCTGTACATGTACGCATAGATCTCATTAGCCAAAACTCAGTCATATGGCTAAGTCTAGCTTAAAAATGATGGAAAATAAAGTTTTGTAGCTGGTGGCAAAGTATACAGTTAAAACAAAGGGATTTTCTTAATAACAAAAGTGTGAAAACTATATATCTGGAAGTACTCTCTGCCAAACCATGCAAGAATCAAGAGACTGACCAACTTATGTTAGTATATAGGAAATAATATAGAAAGTACAGGGAATGGTTACTCAAAAGTACCTAATATAATTATGATAGAAGATGTCAAAAAAAATGGAGAAATGTTAAGGGAGAATTAGGTGCTAGGTTGCCAAGATGGTAAAATACACAATTATTGCTTTCAGAGTTTTTACAGGCATCTACCAGCACAGTCTCATATTACACAACATTTGGCCTTCATCGATCTCAAAAGTATGTGGGTGATCAAACCAATATTTACATTTCTCAAAGGTCACTTTGTGGATGAAGGACACTGAAACCAAGTTTCTGATAATTCAGGCCATTAAGATAGTGTTTGGTAGTTTATTGCTATAGTAAGCCATGGGTGGATTAGTGGTTTGAAAATGTAAATAGTCCTTCATCATGCCCAGCTGGGAACGAGTTTCTAGAAAGGAGTTATTTTATTCACAGATAAGGAAAAACTTGGATGCATAACAGTGGAATTTATTGGAACAGAAACCGGAAATTAATTTCACACATTTGTCCATGCAACCTATTAACCTGAAATTTGTTTTCCTGGAGATTTGTAAGCAGACATTACTAACTTTTTATCTAATAACTGGAATTCTCTAAGGTTACCCCAAGACAGGCAATGATAAATTTTTTAAAAGGCATGATGATAAAATATACTCTGAATTTCCCAAACTGGGTTCAAATTCTACCTATATGCATGAAATATCTGACATAACATACAGAGTGAATAGGAGCAGAAAATTATTCAATTTTACAGGCTGTAAGTTATATAGCATGCCTCACATGGTAATAACCTTAAAATAAAATTTTTTCTTCATTTCTAAATCTAATAGCTAATTCTGTTCAGTGCAAGTTTTAGTGTACAGAGCATAATTTATTGTCTTAAAATTCTTTGAATATTTTGTAATTTAAATAAGATTATATAATATAATCCCTACACAGTTGTTTCCATCAATTTAAGATAAACAATACTGTAAATACATCACCGTGGTGACTCAGTTACAGGCACTCCATTGAAGAAACAAAAAGATTAAGAAGTGGTTTTTAGAATGTAAAGGATTATTAAGTTTGTGGCATCAAATAAAGAACTAGTAATAACCCCTGCTTTGAGTCAGGACTGAGTAGCACTGTTATCAATTGTCTTCAGAAAGATGTTGGCTTCTAAAAAATTAAAGTATGCTACAAATAGTATCTTTATTTCAATCAATAGTCCCATATAGAATGAATGTCAAAATGTATATTGTTGATCATGGGTACACTACCAAACCTTGCTTCTATGTGCTTGCTATTCACCTCACAGATAAAAAATTTACAAAACCTACAGTCTTCAAAGTATTCTCCTCAATGTTTTTGTCATCAAGTTTGATTATTTAAGGTGTGTCTTACCTGTTACTGACACTTGATGGTTTTATAGAATTGCATCTCATCCTTCCTAGAATTCAGTGAGTTGTAGTGTCTGCTTTTTGTGATCCATTATAATATGTAGAATATTACTTCCCTTTTTGTTTACTTAAATAATTACTCTCATATTCTAGTTTGAGCTATGAAAAGTTTTTCTTGGGGTCTGATGAACCAAATTTCATGAAGCCTAATGTGAATGGTTATTTTGCTTTAAGACTAGAGGTTGTTTTTGTGTTTTGATCCTCCCCCCCTTAGATCTTTTCAGTTTCTGCACAATGTTTTATAGAGGTTTTGGCTGATAGCTGTGCCCTGAACTGACATTTTTCAAGAACACTGAACACTGAGACCTCCTGAGCTGAAGAACAGAGAGGGTCAATTATGAGTTCAGAGTTGGACGGGTACAAGTTCAAATCCAGTCCTACAGTTTAACAGCTGTGGGACCATCCTTGAGTCTCAGGCACCCACCTCAGGTGGAAATGGTGATACCGAAGAGCCAGGGGCCTGGTCAGGTCCACGGCAGGTGCCTAGAAAGCCCCTCCCTCCTCCTCTGGCCTCACCACTGCAGACCAGCTGCCCTCCAACAATGAGACCCTGGGCTGTTTGCCTGAGGCCTCTCCATGTCTTTGCCTCAGGACCTTTGCATTTATGATGACTTGGAACAGTATTCTCCCAGATGTCTGCCTGGTTATGTTCCCACAGCTCTTTGGGCCTTCACTCAAATGTCACCTTTTCAGTGAGGCCCTGCTGGACACCCTTTCTAAAATTATATACACTCTTCCCCTAGATGTTTTCTCTTCTATTTTAGTTTGTTCTTGTAGAAATTATTACAACTAACATACTACACATACTTTCATTTGGTTTATTGCCTGTCTCAATCACTAAGATGTAGTTCATGAGGGTACTCATGGTCTGCTTTGTTCAGTGCTAAATCCTCAGAACCAAACAGTGTTCAGTACATAAATGAATGAATAAATCCAAGAATGAACCCTTTTGCAATCTAATGAATCATCTTACGATTGTGCCATCAGAGTGTATAATGTTCAGTGTTCAAAATATAGAGATGTGGGGTGCTGGGGTACAATTTGGTGGTAGAGCATTTACCTAGTATGAACAGGACGCTGGGTTTAAACCCCAGTCCTGAAAAAGGTAGAGATTTTTATTGGGACCTCTTCCTTCTTAATCAAAGGCCCAATGCCAATAACCTTTGTATATCTCTCTATCTCTCTCTTTCTCAATCTCTCCCCCTGCCCCTTTAATTCAGACTAATGCCTATTAGGATTTTGCTTCTTCCCAACATTTTTCAATCTGCTACCCATGGCAGGGGATTCCCTGAATCTGTTTTGATGCCATTTTGTTAACAGAGTTCCTCCTGTGTGTACACTTTCCTTCTACCCTCAAGGTAGCATATAGAGGCACACTTTTTCATTTTAGAAAGCACATTACCTTCACCCCCAAAGGAGACATTGACCAATGTACCCAATGACCCTGCACATTCTATTATAAATCCTAGGTTGCCTGCCAGCTGTGGAATTAAGGCTCTCTGGTGTGTGGTTCCTGGGGTCACCCCCCGGGCCCTGGCTGCAGATGGGAGCTGGGTTGACAATCTGTCAGTCCTCTGGCATACTTATGTTATTTAAAGGGGTTACATTTTGTTCAAGGATCTAATTTCACCCTTGATTTCCTTCAGATCTCATGGGTAGACACCATCTGGATCAAGAGATTCTTTTATATTCAGCGTCAGTAAGTTACAGGGGATTCTGTTGCCTTATTGGAATTTCGTTCAGTTCCTGCTTTCTCAGTTTCAAAAGATAGTGCAAGGCTCCCACCATATATATCATGCTGAACGCCTTTCTTGGACTCTGCCTAACTGCTTATAATGATTCTCTGGACAGCTTTGTGTTTTTCATGTTTTAATGTTTGTTTTCCCTGACCCTCCACCAGTCCTTTCTCCAAGCCTGTCTTTACCCAGCCCCACATTCCCATCCTGTTGACACTGTGGGTGATGTCACTTATCCTCAGTATTATACTTTTACCTCTTGTTTTTAATCCAAAAGTTTGGGTTCATGTTTTTCAGATAACTGACACCTTAAGAAATACATGGAAGGTAGAGGCTGTTCACAATATGCTTCTTGGCATGTAGCCTCCTTGGTATGTAGTGGGAGAACATACAAAGTGATTTTGGATTGACCCAACAGGGAGACTAAAATATTCTGATGGTATTGAAATTTAGTAAGAGGAGGTAAATATAAATTATACCTTAATCTGCATTTAAATTTATCAAATCTGTCATTTCTAGTGTAATAGCACATAGAAAAATAAGATCATAAGAAATATTTGTAACAACCCATTTGTGATTGCCAGACTCTAATAAAAAGTAAGATCTAAAACAAGAGTATGCAATGATGCCTTCAATCAAGTTATTAATTCTGAATAGTCATTGATCAGAAATTAAGAATTAATTTAAAATAAATTAATAATTTATTAATATTAATAGTAAATTGATTAAGAATTAATAAGTTAAGAGAAAAACATGGTAATAAGATATTTACCTGAAGTCATATCCTGAATAACCTCTGATTGAAAATCCAGGTTGTGAACTGGAAAAGTAATGGCACAGGCCAGTCTGGGCTTTAAACGGGTATTCGGAATCTCTCACCAGCTTTACTTGTGTCTAAAAGAAGACAATCACCCAAAGTGTTCGCTTGTCAGTTGGTTTAAGAAATCAAACAGAATTTAACCTCACTGTGTCAAAACAGGTTCGTCTTCACCACACCATCATGTGGGCATTCTATGAGTTTTTAAGATTTTAAGTTAAATCTTTAGGTGCTTGTTACAGACATCCTAGACAACTAGAATCAATATTTTTCTTTCTCTTTTACTCCAATTTCCTTTGTAACTTTCCTCCCTAGAACTTCCATCAACCTGCTAATAAAGTCTCATTATCATTTTCCTGAGTGTATATTACAAGGTAGCACACCTTCCTTCCAGAAAAGTGCCAGCTAGTCTTTGAGACTAGTGCAGTGGTTTGTACCTGGCTGATCATTAGGTTATACATTCTTTCCATCACTTCTCTTTATGCCATTCATCTAGCATAGGCCATGTATTTTATAGTTATCTCTACAGAGTCCTCCCTTTTTCAATGCTGGGCTTATTGGAATGGAGGGACATTATTGTCCATAATGTGTATGGAGCAAATCTTAGCATATAATGATTCAAAGTACAGCAAAAGTATAATAGAAGGACATTTGGGTTTGGGAAATTCTGGGCTGATGATTTTTTACAAAACCATAATGGCACCATCATTGGCTGGTTTTAGGCAGTTGATGCTGGATGTGGAAAAATGTTAGAGTGTCCTTCGGAAACGGAGAATAATGCAGCATGTTGAACAAAGTCCTAAAGTGGGAGAGAGGGGACCTGAGGTACAGTTCTGGCTCAGTGACTGACTTGACCTCAACTCTCAGGTCTCATCTCTTCATCTATGAAAAGAATTATAAAAGAGGTTGATCCCTAAGGTTCCTTTTATCCTTAACATTCAGAAATTCTTGGAAATGAGTAATAGCATACTCAAGCCTTTCTAGAGCATCCTGTGATATGTAACTGCAAGGAAATGACTATTAGCATGTTAAAGCATAAGCACAGATTTTTTTTCTGAAAGCAGGTCTCAGGTAACATTTTCCACCCTTTGATATCATGATGGCTAATTTGCCTGGAAGCAATTAATTTTCAAATCTGATTAATTCAATCTTTGGCCATTTACATTTCTGGATATGAAAACATAGGAGAATAATTAATTCTGAACACATAGTAACTAAGAAAAGAAGAAACCAAGAATTCAAGAGACTGAACTAGTCACCTTGTTTAACCAGTTCAGAGTGTTGAGAGGAGAGCCTCCATCACAGCCATAATTGCTGTATGAGCAGTCAATGACCTGCTGCACACTGAGCTCCTCCAAAGGCTTCCCTTTTATTGCACACGCGGACTCCACTGCACCCACCACGCTGAAGGCCCAGCATCCGCCACACTGTTCCAAGGTAGAAAGGGGGAGTAGCATTTATTATCTAGTAATGTCTAATTTATCAGTGTCTCTAAACATAACCAAGTTATCAAATGCAACAGTTTTCAAACTCTGGAAGCCTACAAAATTGATATGACTGTCTTCTACCTTTTTCAATTAAAAATTCTCTTTTGAACATCAACATCTAAACATTAATAAAGGTTCAATCAGTAAGATTACTATTAGTAAGATTCCTATTAAATTAAAGAGTCAAAGATAAAGTGAATTATCAGATTAAGAAAATATTTGGACTTATCATCTTTGAACATATAACTTCTGTTTATAAGTGATTCCTCTCCTGGAGAGTGTGTATTGACTTCCACACCACCCTTCAGTCCTTCTTGCTTCTCCCAGGACATCCTGTTTCTATAGTCATACACCACGTCCACCCCATGGGTGGAGTCAGTGACAAGCATGTATGTTGTTCTCATTATTTGATGGAAATAGAAGTTGGATGAATTACTGTTTGGACGATCAATATGCCAGTAGGTATGTATTAAGTATGCATATCATGGTTCAATTTAAATGCCCTACTTGTATAAACCCATATTAGTCATTCTCCAAAAATTGACTTCCAACTTTGCTGATTGTGGATCAAAACAAAAGAATAAAAGAGACGGTCCTAAAAGAAGTAAGGAGACAGAGGGCATGAAATGAGACATCACATTAAAAGGAAGGGCAGTATAGGCAGAGAAGAGACAAGGATTTGAAATTGGATGGAACTAACTTAAACATAGGACTGTGTGATGAACAGTTGGATGGCTTTGTGGAGTGAGGTTCTGAGCACCTTTATGATTGTCTATGGTCTTTATATAGATCTCTGTCTCCAGTGCCATTTTCTCAGTGACTCTATAGCATGGTCTCTAGACCTTGATAGATGTGAATCCAGGTTACCAACACCATACCCATAGCTAGCTTTAGTCAAGTCACAAGGGTAACTTCTAATGAAAATGATCTCTCTCGTATCTCTCTTTTAAAAGACTCTTAATTAAATTTCCCCTTCTAATACAGTGTAGACACTTCTTGGAAGGATTGAGTTGATGGCTAATTCACAATTTATTATGAATCCAATTATAAAGAAAATGATTTGATAATAAAATTTAATGCACAACAATAAATATTCAATCTGATAACTAAAAATACGTTATTTTAAATAGACAGTGATTGGGAAACTGTTGTGCTCATAACATTTTTAATACAAGCTATGGCCAAAAGACCTGCTGAGGTTTCCACTGAAAAGGAGCCTTGGACAAACTGGGAGCACCCTCCTGCGGTTGGGGCTTTACTCTCCTCCCTCAGCTGACATTCACTATGCATCCATGGGATGCGGAGGGATGAGGAATGTTGACAAAGCACACACACACCCCTCAAACACCTACTAGCCAGGTGGGTTGCTGTGTGCATTGTACGTCACATCTGTCCACATCTGGTGTTACCATTTTTCTTCTGACTTCAGATCACTCTCCTTCTACTACTTCACAACACACAAGCTGCAGACCTTCCAAATCCCAACTCCCACAAGCACACTTTGCGACTCTTTCAAGGTCATTTGCTGTAGTTATTGAAGTACTTGTATATCTAGATCATTTGACAAGTATAAAATCATGCTATTGTGCTTACTGGTTTCCCAGCTGCTTTTCAAATGTGTCACTAGGTTTTTAAGCACTGTGACCTCACCTCATTTCTCCCTCAATCCCTGTATTTTATTGCACAATTTTGCACAGGTAGTGATTTTTAGCAACCTATATGTCACCTCATAGCTGAACTAACTGCACTTTTAAGGACCACTAATTATACAGCGTGTGATCCTGGAGTGAGTGAGGATGCAGGTGGGGTTTTCCTTTCCTTCTCTCTCTCTCTCTCTCTCTCTCTCTCTCTGGTACTGAGGATTGAATCCAGGGGCATTCTATCTCTGAGTTACACTCCCAGCCCTATTTTATTTTTTTATTTGGAAGCATGGTCTCACTAAGTTGCTGAGGTCCTCAATAAGTTGCTGAGGCTGGCCTTGAACCTGTGATCCTCCTGTCTCAGCCTCTCAAGTACTAGGATCACAGGTGTGCACCACCACACCTGGTTTTGTTTTTCTTTTGACTCACTTAAGCAGTTAGTGGTCATGTTTACCTTCTCCAGCCTTTCACCTGCTATTCTACAGCTGGTATCTGTGTTGTAGATCCTGGGAAGCATCTCTTAAGTTAGTGTGCTAGTGGTAATGACGAATAGTGAGCTAACATACCAAGGAAGATTTATCTTCAGAGAAAAAAAGGCAAGGTTTCACATCTGCCTCTCATGTCTCAAAGATCTTCCCTTCCTTGTCATTTTTGAATGACTGAGCTATGATTTTACCTAGAGAAATGATGGGTTTCATCATAAGACTGATTGAACTTGACCTCCAAGGTGCTTTCCAATGCTTAGATGATTAAAAGACAAAAAGTAAGCTGGGCATGGTGGCACACGCTTGTAATCCCAGTACTTTGGGAGGCGGAGACCGGAGGATCCGGGTTCACGGCCAGCCTCAGCTCTCTCTCTCTCTTCCTGTCTTTCTCTCTCGCTACCTAGTGAGGCCCTCCGCAACTTCATGAGACCTGGTTTCAAAAGAAAGTATAAAAAAAAGGGCTGGGGGTGTAGCGCGGAGGTAGAACACCCCTGGGTTCAATCCCCGGTACCGCAAAAAAAAAAAAAGACAAAAAGTATATATATGAAACTTACCATCTCCTGGTTCCTCACTTGTGTTACAACATGCTTGTCCCTCCAGTCAAATCGTAATGGCAAAGACACATTGGGGATGGGCGTTTGCACTTCTGCTGAGTATATGGGAAACTTGGAAGGTTTGCTTCTTAAATAAATGGCTGAGTTGAAACATGAAATGAGAAGACAACCAATAATACATTATGAGTAGAGCTCCTTGGGATTCTTTCTGCAATAACTTTTCAAACAGAAACAGTAGCTTTCCGGTGAACCTGCCATTTGAGATTTTCCTCTGTGCTTTTCTCTAACATGAAATGCATTCCACTGAAAGGTACAAAAGAGAACTTCTACAGTAAGTTTGAAGCTGACACATAAAATGTCTTGTTTGATAGAATCAGGTTAATAATAAAAAGTGAGTATGATTGACCTCATTTCTTTCATCATGACTCACGAAAGCATGGTGTTCCAAATAAAAATAGTGCTAGGAAATTGCAAAAATGATGAGACATTTGTCTCTTATAGCTACGTGGACATGTATATAATTCTAGTATTTAATAATTAAGCTATCATTAGGAGACAGTGGCCTTAATTTATTTGTCTTGTTAGCACAGGATACATGATTGACAGTAAGTTTTTAACAAATGTTATATTGCTCAATTTACTAGGTTTACAATTAATTCCTCAAAAATTAAGCGAAAAGGTTAAAACTGGGAAATTAATTGACTAATAATACCATCAGACCATACCTTTAAACTCTTCAGGAAACAAATAAGAAAATTGATTTATTCCATAGAAGGCAGTGGAGTTTTCATGAAGAAATAAAGAATTCAAGTATCGATGTCTATTAAGACTTTTCTGAAAGAAAAAGAAAAGCTGTTTTATATCCACTATTATGTCAACTCTCCAAAGAAATCTGTTTGTAACTAACAGAAGTTAAAGCTTTATTTCCTGCAAATTATAATGAAAATTTGTATAAGATACTCATATCAGATTTATAAACATTTTGCATTTAGAAATACTATCTAATTACACACACACACACACACACACATATATATATATATATATATTTTTTTTTTTTTTTTTTTGCGGTACTGGGGATTGAACCCAGGGGCATTTTACCTCCGAGCTACACCCCCGGCCCTACTTTTTATACTTTAATTTGAAACTGTGTCTTACGAAGTTGCGGAGGCCTCACTAAGTAGCTGAGGCTGGCCACGAACCCAGATCCTCCAGTCTCCGTCTCCCAAGTACTGGGATTACAAGCGTGCGCCACCACGCCCGGCCACATATATATTTTTGAGGCTGGGCAAAGTATGTCTTATCTCTTATAATTCCTCTTCACCACACATGTTGAGCTCATTACATATATATTTGTTAAAGTGTTGACCTAGAGGAAATATGAACTGCAGACATGCACTAGATAATAGTGGCAAGTTGTCACTTATAGACTTTTTCTCAT
The DNA here is from genome assembly GCA_004027185.1 of Glis glis. Taxonomy (NCBI): domain Eukaryota; kingdom Metazoa; phylum Chordata; class Mammalia; order Rodentia; family Gliridae; genus Glis; species Glis glis. The sequence continues at coordinate 50,989 of PVJS01008580.1, forward strand.
GTGATTCAACAATGATGAATGCGGAAAGAGTTCTCTTCATCTTTGTTTTCTTCAGTGCTAAGTAATGAAGCCTGAAAAAAGTGAACGGACGAGCAAGTCTAATTCTGTTAAATTAAAATACCCTTAATTCTGTTATAATTTATCTTAGGCTTGTCTTTTCTATGAAGGTCCTTCAACTTTTTTTTTTTTTTTTTGGTACTGGGGATTGAACCCAGGGTCATTCCTACCTGAGTGCTACATCCCCAACCCTTTTTATTTTGAAACATGGTCTCACCAAGTTGCTGAGGCTGGCTCTGAACCTGTGATCATACTGTCTTAGCTTTGCAAGTACTGGGATTACAGGAATGCATGCTCCATCATGCCCAGGGACGGTGCAGGATGTTAACAATGAATAGGACAGTGCAGAGCAGCCACGAAGATGCGCACCACAGACCTCCATCTACGGGGAGCTTCATCATGCTGAATTCCCTGGAAAGGGAGGCCAAGCTCTCCAGAGGAGGCAATAGCTAATGATGGGCCCCACACACAGGCTGGCTATTTGGGGCCACATGGGACTCTTCCTGACAGCAGGCTCTTGATTAATGACTCCCTGATAGCCTTGCCAAACCTTCAAACATCCCCTGTACTGTCTGGAAGTACAGCCCCCACTCCCCACCTTCTTCCCTCTCTCCTTCGCTCAGACTCACAGCTACATGGAGTGAGATAGCTCTCCCTGGCCCACTCCCCACTCACACAGAGTATTGTGCATGTGAGAAGAAGGAAGGAAGGAAGGAAGGAAGGAAGGAAGGAAGGAAGGAAGGGAGACCAATATTAGTAATAAAAAGGACTCAATGCTTCCTTCCTCAAAACAGGAAAAAAGAAAGAACATCTGTTCTCATTAGTTTTATTTTACAAGTGCCCTGAAAGTCCTATTCTGTTAAATAAAGCAAGAGTAATTTAAAAAATTATTCTTAAATGAAGAAATAAATAAAAGTGTTTTTCCAGGAAACAGGATATGTAGAAAGTACAAACAAATTTCCAAAAATGCTACTTGAACTCTAAGTTTAAGCAAGATTGAAAGATAAAAGATTAATATAAAAAACTAATTGTAGAAATTTAAGCAAGGTTGTAAGATGAAAGATTAATATAAAAAACAATTGCATTTTTTATACTGGCAACAAACTATTAGAAAATAGGATTTCAGAGAGACCGAGGGAAGATGGCGGCAGAGTAAGGACACCTAGAGGAGCCTGTCTCTAATTTCTCTTGGGTGCTCCAAACGGAACAGCCATACAAATCCCACACGACTTCCGTGGGGGATAGCAACTAAAGATAGTAACATTTAAGAATACATAGAAGCCCACTGATTAATACCCAGACAGAAAAAGGGAGGCGACCAACCAGAGACGGGGGAACAATAGCCCCATCCCGGATCGGGTCGCTAGACCAGCGGGAAACATCAGAAGATCAGGAAAAATTGCACAACCAGCAACCTGAGGCCTTTTTCACAGACATCAGAATCACCATCCACAAGATCGGACAGCCCCAGGACGAAAGGACGAAGAGGAAGACTCCCATCTACCTACATCGTAACCCACGGGTCCCCCGTGCACGCGGCGGGAGAGGTGAGTGCTAAGCTGCACAGAATAACTGAAAAGAGCCCCCCCCCCCGAAAAAAAAAGAGAGGGTGGGGACGCAAGCAATCTGTGGCTGTAGCCACACAGGAAAAGCTGAGGAATAGAGCAGGTCTGGAAGCCCCAGACCAAC
>PVJS01008581.1:0-52714 GCA_004027185.1 Glis glis
AAAAAAAAAAAAAAAAAAAAAAAGAGCCGGGCGTGGTGGCGCACGCTTGTAATCCCAGTACTTTGGGAGGCGGAGACCGGAGGATCCTGGTTCGCAGCCAGCCTCAGCTATCTCTCTCTCTCTCTCTCTCTCTCTCTACTTAGTGAGGCCTCCGCAACTTTGTGAGACCCGGTTTCAAAATAAAGTATAAAAAAATAGGGCCGGGGGTGTAGCGCGGAGGTAGAACGCCCCTGGGTTCAATCCCCGGTACCGCAAAAAAAAAAAAAAAAGAGATGGCAGAGTAGGGTGTAATTAATGCTCACTGAATACCTACTATGAGCATGGTGTCTTGCCATTTAAAAAACAATTTTCCTTTGGAAATACTTTTAAGCTTATGACAGTCACGAGGACAGGACAGAAAGCTACTCTCTTCTCTTGCCAGCTCCCCCTGTGGGAACAGTTTACACAACTGTAGAATTTTATCACAATTAGATGTGGACCTTAGAGCTACTAACCAAAGTATGGACTATATGGAGTTCATTGATTTTTTTTTCCTTTTTGCTGGAGTCTTTTTTTTTTTTTCCTGTTCCAGGACCCAATAGAAGATTCCACACTGAATTCAGTATAATTCTTTTTTTTTCTTTTTTTTTGCGGTACTGGGGATTGAACCCAGGGGCGTTCTACCTCTGCGCGACACCCCCGGCCCTATTTTTTTTTTATACTTTATTTTGAAACCGGGTCTCACAAAGTTGCGGAGGGCCTCACTAAGTAGAGAGAGTGAGAGAGACAGGGAGAGAGAGAGAGAGAGAGAGAAAGAGCTGAGTCTGGCCACGAACCCAGATCCTCTGCTCTCCGCCTCCCAAAGTACTGGGATTACAAGCGTGCGCCACCACGCCCGGCTTCAATATAATTCTTTTTAATATGTACATGTACATTCTTTAGTTTGCATTGTTTTCACACAAGTTAAATGATTCTTAATGAGAGGCAATAGAGACTCTTGAGGCATCATCTCCATCCTCAAAGACTACGGTTCCCTCATCTTTGCACTGTACTTTGTTTATGGACTCATAAATTTAAAAATTAGATTGAGGCTAGGCAGAGTGGTGCATGCCTCTGTCATCCCAGTACTTGGGAAGCTGAGACAGGAGGATTGCAGGTTCGAGGCCAGCCTCAGCAACTTAGCCACACCCTGTTTCAAAGTAAAAAAGTAAAAACAAAGGGCTGGGGGTATCACTTAGAGGGAGAATGCCCCTCGGTTCAATCCCTAGTACCAAGAAAAAAAATTATATCAGGGTCTGGACTTGTAGCTCGGGGTAGAGAGCTCACCTAGCATGTGCCAGGCCCTGGGTTTGACCCCCAACACCAACCAACCAAGCAACCCATAAAAAAATACATATGCAGGATATTTTTCCTTAAATATATCTCTTTTTTACCAACCAAAGCATTTCACAATTACCATTCAGAAATATTCCTTTGAAAGCATCCAATCTAGTTACTTTCACAACCTGTATAGACCCAAAACCTAGCCAGCAAAGAAGTTCCATATGAAACCACGAGGAAAATGTCAGTATTTGATTAATTCAAAAGACAGCCATTTCATTCCCAAGATTCTTAACCAATAAACAAGAGTGGGTCTTGTGGTCACTTGTAACCTTGAATCCAACTCCCCCCAACCCTTCCTTTTTTTTGGTACTGGGGATTGGACCCAGGGGTGTTCTACCTCTGAGCTACACCCCCAGCCCTTTTTATCTTTTTATTTTGAAACAGAGTCTTGCTAAGTTGCTGAGGGTCTTGCTAAGTAGTTGACGCTGGCCTCCAACCTGTGATCCTCCTGTCTCAGTCTCCCAAGTACTGGGATGACAGGCGTGCGCCACCATGATCAGTCCACCTCCCCTTTTTGATGCACCTGAGTTTTCTCTTGGAAAATGACCTCTTTCCCTCTGTAAATATTCTGTGTGTGTGTGTGTGTGTGTGTGTGTGTGTGTGTGTGTGTGTGTGTCTGCGCGCGCATGCGCACGTGTGTGTGTTGGGGACGTGGGAACATTCTTTGCATTGGGTTCCCGCTGTGTAAGGAAGGATCCCTCCTGCTTTCAGCAACCCTGAGGAGTCCATGTGGAGGTACAAACCTCAGCCCAACGGATTGTCAAGTGTTTCCCAGAACTCTGGGCCTGGAACAGAGAAGGGAGACCCGCGGGCGGGCAGCGGGATCAGCCAGACCCTCCTCCTACTGACCTTGGCTTCTGCCCGCCCGTCCCCTCCTCCTGCCCACTTCTACACCGGAATCTGTAGCAGCCAGCCATCCCGCCAGTCCCCGATGTCTCCAACGAATTCCCTTTAGTTAGATGAACAGGACTGGCTTCTGTGGCTTGCCACTCGGTACCCTAAATAAAAAACACAAGGAACCCCTCTGTACTTCATAACTGCCTCTGTGTTTACAGCGCTCTGGGGCGGCGGAGCTCCCAGACCACTGTCCAACTCAACTCCCTTCCATGTTTACATCTCTGTACATGGCAGCCAGGCGTGGTGGCGCACGCCTGTCATCCCAGCACTTGGGAGGCTGAGTCAGGAGGATCACAGGTTCGAGGTCAGCCTCAGCAAACAGTGAGACTCTCAGTAACCTAGCGAGATTCTGTTTCCAAATAAAAATAAAATAGGGCTGGGGGTGTAGCTCAGAGGTAGAATGCCCCTGGGTTCCACCCCCAGAGCCACACAGACACACACACACACACATATACACACACACACACACACACACACACACACACATCTCTGCGCATGAGCTCTGACCTTTGCAGTCTCAGAACCAATACTGCCTTCCGGTCCTTTTTTACTACAGATACTTCTCACTACTGGATGTCCTCTCATGTGTCTTCGCGTGGCAGAAGGGGAGAGAGGCCTCTCTGGGGTCTCCATGAGGAGGGTGCCACCCCCATTCTTGGGGGCTCCACCCTCGTGACCTACCTAAGACCTTCCAAAGGCTCCATCTCCTAAGACTGTCAGCTCGGCGGGTCGGATTCCAACAGAGGTGTTTCGAGGGCTTGCGGGCGTCGACTTCGCGGAGCTCAGCGGGTTATCTCTGTTGCCCACAAGACCTGTCTATCCCTTTGCAGTAGTTCCTCTAACTTCCCGGGAAGAGCCAATGTCTGTGCTCAACTCCAAATCAGCAAAAACAGATGCTACTGCACCAGGTATGGAGGAAGTCCCCTTTCCAGGGGCCAGCAACCTTGTGAGAGCAGTATTGTCATGCCAAAGGGGGGGTGTTTGTCAATTTGAACTTCTTTCTATCTGTCCGTAACACTACTAAGCTTAGGACACTGTTGGAAGAGACTCTTTCCATACCTTACACTGGATCTCATGAGAGATCATGTCTCTTTTTGTTATTGTTGTTTTTTTGGTCCTAGGGATTGAACTTGGAGGCATTCCACCTCCGAGCTACACCCCCAGCCCATTTTTATGTTTTTGTTTTGAAACAGGGTCTTCCTAGGTTGCTGAGGGTCTCGCTAGGTTGCTGAAACTGGCCTTCAACCTGCGATCTGCCTGTCTCAGTCTCCCAAGTACTGGGATGTCAGGCGGGCACCACCACGCCTGGCTTTCATTACATCTCTTAAGGGAGACTATTTAGTGTTCAGATGCATCATTTGGAGTCACCGGCCTATCACAGGGGAAAAATTACAGCTGATCAACAACAGAAAAAAACACCATTTAGCGACTAAGCGTGATGTTTACAACAGGACCGAATTTGACAGCTTTCAAAGCACGCTGTATATGTCTAAGCATGCATGTGTATAGTTCTGACAGCATGTCACTTATAATTTTCATAATAGCATGGATATCATTTATTAGAATCTCAATACAGAATAAACAGAGCACAAGGCTTCGGCCCAAAGTGCTAATCTGTCTCTCGCTGACAGTTTTGCATGGGGTTCTAAGTGGAAATCAGGACACTGTAATTGAATCAACGTTTCCCCTCTCGCTGGCCGGGCCCTCCCAGGGTGAACAGGAGAGACTGGGATCGCGGAGAATCCTGGCGGCCATAATGGCATAGACGACACCCGCGGTCGAGCGGTGGGCTCCGGCTTCCCGGCTTGCCCACCATCCGGCTGCCTCGTGGGGGATGAGTCGCCCGGGTGAGTAATACCACTTGGCAGACGCTCCTAACACTTTGTCTTACTTTGGTGTGGTTGTTAGCTTTTCTATGTTTAGCCTGTTTTCATATTTTAATAAGAACCCCGAAGCCGTGTGTATGTGTATGTGTGTGTGTGTGTGTGTGTGTGCACTCGACATTAGCTTGGCACTCGTGATTCTGGGGTAATTTATAGCTTCATCTGTATCTGACATAACTACAAGATGCTTTCCACATATGGAATTGCACTGGTAAGACTCGACCTCCCTACAGCGCTTTTCCAGCCGCCATGCATTCTGTATACACATTTACTTTGCATTTTAAACATTTTGATTATATACTGTTACCCGGGAGTTGGCAGGCCTCGCAGGAGAGGCCGGGGGATGAGAGAAAACCAGAGGACAGGAGGAGTTGGGCTTTCCTGGTTTGGTTTTGTTTTGTTTTCTTGACAATTGACCAGGAGACTCCGTTTCGTTTCTGAACTGAGATGGATGAGGTACCAGGCTGAAATCCTTTGTGACTCCGCCAGCGACAAGAATACTGGGAATGTATTTTTCTCCCCCTGCACTGCAGTGTCCAAGGAGGTGTTGGAAACATGTGGACCCTTCCAGGATTCGCTCCTTCTGGGAGTTGGATGGCGGCCACCAGGCACTCCATGGGAAAGGAATGGGCTTCCACAATGGCATGATGGAAATTTCCAAAGGCCAGGCCCCGCGCCAAGTGCGGGGGGCGCTGCTGCCCGGCCGGCCGCCTGCCGTGCGCGAGCTCCAGTGTGAGTGAGTGGCTCTGCTGGCTTTCCTACCTCATGGCAGAAGTGGGGGAGCGGCCTGGGGTTGCCTCTCAAGTCCTGGGCGTTCCCAGCTGCCTGGCAGAGCGTCTTGATTCTGCAGGGGACCACACTTCTCAGGCTCGACCTAGGAAATTCCTCTACAAAAATGAGTCCTGGGTGGTTTGAATCCACAGCGACAAACGACAGCTGACACGGAGTGGCTACGACCACCCCGCTCTGCACGTGTTTATGGCCACCGAGGAGGACAGCGCTTCAGTGTTTTATTCTCGTCTTTCTATGGAGTTCGGTGAAGACTGCCTCGGGCCCAGGAGTCGAGGAAACTTAGAGATTTCTCTTAAACAAAAGAGAGGAGCCCGTGCTCCTGAGACAGGCTTCCCAAGGTCACGGCCAGTTCTAATTACAATTCTAATGAAACATAAGGAGATAGTCCCAGGAGATCATTACTTGGTAATTTTTCAACAATCGCTATACCATCTCCTTCCCTATTTGGAAAATACAGAAAAATGGCCCATCGGCAGCCCTGGCCGTAGATTTCATTTTCCGACTCCGTATTTCTGAATCCCTGATTAGTTCTGTGACAAGCGGCACATTTATACACGGTATGAAATATGAGCGTTATCTGTACCTCGGTCTTAATTTAAAATTTGCATTATACAGTATTTATGTGGCCCTCGCCGCCACCTTTCAAGTAGTCCGAACAAACGGCTCTCTATTAAAAGGGTTTATCTGGAAATATCTGTCTGCGCATTGTAAATAGCAGGTTATGGATCACGCGTTTATTTAGACAAGTGAAAAATACAACCTTGGAAGCTATTGCTGGAGAACGAGGCCGACACGGACGCGAGGCATCGAACGCCATATATGTTGGGCAGGAAAGTTCCCCAGACCCCACGTGCGCGATGCCGGGGGGATGCTGAGACTCCAGCCACAACTACGACGATCCACGCATTCCCCGACTCCTCTCCCAGCGCAAGTCTACTTCATTTGCAGAGTGATAACCTATTACCATAACTAAACCGCCTATTGCATGGAGCCTCAGAAATAAAATAAAAAGATTAGCCAGTTATCTTATTTACATATATTGAATTGCAGTAATACAGGCCCCATCTCTGCCTCTCATTTGATTCTAATTAAAGCGTAGCAGAGGAACTGCAATCCACACAAGAGCTTATTTTAATAGTCTGAGCTGGCAAAGTCCCAATATCACAATGTAGCAATTAACAGCGCGGCTGTATTTGCTATTCATGGTTTGATGTAAAAACTTGTTTATTAAGATGGGCTGGAGGCGCTGGTGTGCAATAGACCTGCATGTAATTAGAATCCAATTATTTGTCTGTTTCTGATATTGTAAACTGGCACTTAGCACATCCGTTAACTCGACACACGGAGCCGCATGGTTTAGTCGGTAATTAAAACATGTTCTGTTAATTAGATGATGACCACTTTATTCCAGGGCTCTTGTGTTTGGGTTTCCTCGTGCGCTCTGTTTGTATCATGAGCCACCAGACGCTCCTCTAATGAGCCCTTGTTTTGTTTCAATTACCACCTGCTGTTCAAAAGCAAAGCTTGTTTTAACTAAACAAAATTAATGCTTGTCTCTTCCTTTGTAAGAACTTACACATTAGACAAATTAATATGCTTATTATCCAAGTGCTAAGCTCCGGTTTTAGAGACTGCTAAGGCAATTAGAAGAAAGTTATAAAATGTTGTGGAGGGCGCCTAAGTATTGTTTAGCGTATCAAGAGGCATTACAAACAATGAAATGTTTGCCCGGAGTTGGAGGGAGCAGCATGGGGACTTAGCCTGCCCACCCCCAAATTAAATTAGCTTTTGCAATTTGCAAAGGGATCCGGAAATGGGAGAAACAGGGGACTTTTCAGGAGAGGGGATCAGCTGACGCTGGGCATGAAGGCGCGCGTGGAGTGGCTGTGAATAAATGGATGAATGGCATTGGACCACCCTGGATGTTTTCCCAAACTCTCGGTTTGCTACATGTTCTCTCGCATGAGATACCTTGTTTCTATGCTAAAGAAACAAGGGCTACTGTTTCTTAAAACTTTTGACGGCAAATAACCAGACAGATGCAGTTGGCTTGCACCTGTCATCCCAGTCCTTGGGAGGCTGAAACAGGAGGATCGCAGGTTCGAGGCCAGCCTCGGCAACTTGACTGCAAGACTTGACTGCAAGATGTGCTGGGAACACCAGTGAGTCTCAAGCTCTGTCCCGTGAACTTTCTTATCGGACAGCTGCCTCCGCATCAGCGATTCCTCCAGGAGCGAAGGATGCCTGCCTGTTACCCACAAGACCCTCCTCCCCAGATCTGGAGAATTCCTTAGGAGCCAACACCCGGGAAGCCGTCCTACGGAAGCGATCAGCGGCAGGGTGGCTGCGATGGACTATCTGGTAAGTTTCAACTTGGAGCTAGTTCAGGCTCATTTCCCTGTGTATGGGAGCTGACCACGGGCGCCAGGAGGACCTGCACTAAGAAGCCAGGGCTGGTGTGTCCCCAGGGTGGAAGATTTCCAAGGCATACCAAGTTCTCCTGCAGGCTCGATGGCTTTCTTCTTACCGGTATTCTTCCAGCATTTAAAATGGCATTCTTTCCAGACATTTTAACGGTAGCGTGATCACAACACAGGCAGTAGTAGATCTGCATTCATGGACATCGCCCCCCCAAGACCACAGCCCTGTCCGTGCAAGTGACACCCTGTGTACAGAAACTGAATGGTGCGCTCCCTTCCGGAACTTTAATTGAAAATAAATAAATAAATGAATGAATTCCCGGTGGCTGACTCCAATACCTTAGGGGTACATTTTCTAAAGCGACGGGCGGTGAGCGAGCTTCGCGACTTCTATTGATATTAATGGCAGCCACGGAGCTCCGGCGCTGAGCCCCGCCTGGCCAACTTATCCCTGAATGCCGCGGTTCCCTGAAATTAATATTTTACAAAGACCTCGAGTAATTAGACTGTGTCTTACTAAATGCTCCATTTACTCATTAGATATTTCAAAATGCATCTTTTGCTGCAGGCCCACGGGGGCACATTAACTACTCTAAAATATATAAATGACTTCGGTGGGACCTTTTTTAAACACGCTGGTGCAAGGGGAGGCCACAGGCGCAGCCACGGTGCTGGTGACCAATTAACACCAGCCCGCTGAGGTACGCGCCGTGGGGACTGGGGGACGCGACTTGATTGTGGCTGTCCACGCACACACAGGGAGCCACGAGTTCTCCACAACTGTGCTGCATGTCGGCGTCTTTGTCTCCGTGTGGTACGTATTTGCTGCTTTGGGTCTCTGCTTCCTTTCCCTCTTGGGGTTCCCCTCCACACCCACTTCCTTTGGGTGAGAGGGCCACATTGAGGCCACTGCTCTCGGCCACCACAGAGAGACACGGGGCCAGAGACAAGGTCTTAACCAAGAGGGTCCAATCCCAGAAGCCAAGGAGGTGTACTGGATAATCGCAGGGAGAGATGCTCTGTTTCCTGTTGGATGGGGGACCAGATGGGGAAAAGACCCAAGAATTGCAGGCAGATGTTTCTGATAACATCTTTTGAGCAAAGAGAACCCCACAGGGAGCAGAGGCTCTGGTCAAATCATCTGTGACCTGTGTCAAACTCTGTGTGGAGTCAGGGCTCTATTAATGTGCCTCATTACTATTATCGTTGTTATTATTGTTGTTATTATTATTGGTACTGGGGATCGAATTCAGGGACATTCTACCTCTGAGCTATACCCCTAGCCCTTTTAATTTTTTTTATTTGGAAACCAGTCTTGCTAGGTTGCTGAGGGTCTTGCTAAATTGCTGAGGCTGGCCGTGAGCCCACGATCCTCCTGTCTCAGCATCCCAAGTACTGGGATGACAGGCATGTGACACCGTGTTCAGCTCTTTTGTGCATTATTAATTTCTCCACTTTCTTTTACTATATATATTGCACCTAGGCCAGTTTAGGCCATTTTTTTCCTTCACTTTGCAAGTGAACACATTTCTAACTGATACAGCCCTACTTCTCATATCACATAGTTTTGCTATGTCTTTCATTTGAATCCTGAAGTTTGGGAGAAGAATTCCAAAAGGGAAATTCTTCATTGGGAATCCAAGGATACATTGACTGTAGATTACTAATCAATTTCCTAAAGCAAGAAACAATGTTTCATGCTAGGTGCATTTTTTTTAAGGGAGTCTAGTGTTCCCCATCTCAAGAAAGTTCTAGAACTCCTCTAACTAGTAACGAGAGCCACAGAAAGTCAGCGAGGAGAGGGCCGACAAACATGATTTTGTAGGAAACTGGTTGCCTAGCAAGTGTCAATTTTAGGGCCCCTGCCTTAGACGAAAAATTCAAGAAAAATTCAAGAAATTCAGGGATTTCTCTGAATAAACTTGTACAGTAAAAAGCTGGAGTGTTTAAGAAACCGGACTTGGTTGCCCTGGGAGATAAATACGCAAACCGGGACTGCACATGAATTAATTAAGTGATGCTTAAAAAAGAAAAAAAGCCTAAAGATTGGTTTGTTCCAGAGTTTTCTGTGTCTCTGGGTCTGTGATATATTACAGTACCATACCTCATCTGCGGGGACAGAGTCTGAGACCCTCTGCGCAAGCCTGGAACGGCGGATGGTAATGAGCCCTGTGTATGCTATGCTGTCACCCATACATACACGCCTATGATAAAGTTTAATCTGTAGGCTGGGCGTGGTGGCGCACGCTTGTCATCCCAGTACTTAGGAGGCTGAGACTGGAGGATTCGGGTTCATGGCCAGCCTCTGCAACTCACAGTAGAGAGACTAACAGTGATAGACACCGACAATAAAGTAGAACCCTCACAATATACTGTAATAAGAGCTATGCCAGTGCAGTCTCCCTCTGTCTCCAAACATCTTACTGTCCTTTCTCCTTTCCCTTACATTTCGGAATCATTCGTGACTCCTCTTTGGTCTGATTCGCCAACATCATCTCTCTTGTACCTTGGGGCCATTATGAATGAGATGAGGGTTACCCGAACACAAGCGCTTCTTCGAGGTCTCTACAGGCCCCCTCATCATCAGGATCACTACCAAGTGACTGGCGGGTGGGTAGGGTATACAGCGACAATACGGTGCATGGAGGGAGGATTCAGATCCCAGACAGGGCAGGGTGGCATGGCGCAACTCACACCACTGAAAACTTAGGCTTATTTTGAAATTTTCCAACTCTGGTTTACAGCAGGCAGCTAAGATAATGGGAAGAGAAATCCAGGATCAAGGGTACTGTTCAACACAAAATCTCTTCCCCCATCTCAAGTCATTCCAAAGGGTCAACAGGAAGAAAAATGGGTTCTCTGGTCCACGGCACACCTGAAGCAGTGCAGAGTCTCAACTTCAAGGCACTTGAAAAAGGTAAGACCAGCTTCCTCCCTCAGAGTTCAAAACGGTTCAGTGCCACAGACAAAAAGGCCAAGTCTATTCCACCCCCTTCCCAACATCTCTCCCACATCCATCGACTGGTTTCATCTGATCCAGATGGAAATAAGACGCTAGCACTAGAAAAAGCAAAACAGAATAAGACTAAACTCATCACTCACTCATACTTTGGAATGCTGCTCCATTATTATGTCAAAGGGATCAAGCTGGGCGTGATGGCGCACACACCTGTCATCGAAGGACTGGGGAGGCTGAGACAGGAGGATCACAGGTTCGAGGCTGGCCTCAGCAACCTAGCGAGACCCTCAGCAACTTAGCAAGACTCTGATTCAAAAGAAAAAAAAAATAAACAGGGCTGGGGGTGTAGCTTGGAGGTAGAACATCCCTGACTTCAATCCCCAGTACCAAACCCAAAACAGCAACAACAAAAAAACCCGATTACATCAGCAAAGACCTTAATTCAAATGAGGTCATAAGTTTAAGTCCTGGGTTTTGGCACTTGAACATTTCCGTTTGATAGTTTATTCCCACAGAATCCCTTTAGTTCACCTACAGTAACCTTGTCTTCTTATTCAACTGCACGTTACACACCCCAGCCCTTTGCTTCTTCTAATAGCTCAGGTAAAGCTCTGTGTTCTGTTAGTTGTGTTTATAAAACATGTTCTTAGCATCACTGTAACAGAATCTCCAATATTTAGTCTATTTATACCTCCCAGAATTTTTAAAAATATGTTGCTGAGAAAGATAACCCCGGAAAAGCTTCTTCTTAAAAAGGGGTTAATTAAAAAATTGTGAAATGTATATATGTTACATTTCCCTACAGGAATTTTGCATTGTATAGACTAAAAGCTCTAAGAAGTTCTCCAAGACAGAAATCTATTTAACTTGGTCTAATCTAATATTTGACTGTTTTATCGAATGCAGTTTATTTTGTATTTATACTGGCTGGGGTTTGTTGAGATTTCTGGATGTATGGGTTGAAGTTTTTTGTCACATTTGGGGGAAAAATTCAGTATCGTTCCGTCAAATATTTTTCTAATTCATTCTCTATTTTCCTTATAGGACTCCAATTATACAATTAGACCTTCTGGTGTTGTCTCACAGCTTGCTAGTGCTCTCTGTATATATTTAACTTTGTCAACCTCCCTCTGCCCCTGGCTCCAGTTTGAATACCTTTTATTGACCTACCTTTATTAGTTCTTTATTCTTTGGTGGCCAATCTGTGGCTAAGCCTCTCCCAGGAACTTAAAAAAGAACAGATACTATATTTTGGGGTGCTAGAATTTCCACTTGGCTCTTTGGCAAGTTTCTATTTCTTGCCTGAAATATCCCCATTATATCTACTGTCTCTTGGGAGATATGTAACATCTTTATAATCAATATCGAATTGTCTGTCTGTGAATCCCAGTAACCGCGTCATCTTCTGATTTGCTTCCATCGCCCATGTTTTCTTTGGATTATTATCTTGATCCTGTGGTTCATTTACTTGTTTATTTACTAGTTTATTTGTTCTCAGGGCTGGCGATGGGACCCATGGCCTCGTGCACGCCGGGTGAGTGCCCGACCAGTGAGCGAGTGACACCCCGTGGGTCCCCCAGCTTCTTCTCATAGTTCATGAGTTCTCGTAGTTCTTGCTTCTTCTCGTAGCTCAGGTGGACGTGCAGGAGACCAAGGCGTGGGAAAAGCTGTGGCCACCCTGGAGGACCCTGCATCAGGACCTTGCCTGCTGGGCTTTCTGCACAACTCAAACATGAGCACCACTCTAAGATTAAGGGATGGGACAGGGACTCAGATAGGGCGCACTGTACTCCCAGTACTTGGGAGGTTGAGACAGGAGGATCACATGTAGGTTTGTATCACTTTGAACCTCACTATGATGTATAATGACAATGCACCAATAAAAGTATATTAAAAAAAACAACCCAACCAGAAAGTGGGAAATCGAACTGAAGAGACACTTTTCAAAACAAGACATACAACTGGCCAATAAATACATGAACAACATCCTTAGCAATCACAACTACACTGAGAATCCACTGACTCCAGTTAGAATGGCGAGCAGCAAGGAGTCCAACGATAATGAGTGCTGGCGAGGACGTGGGGAAACAGGGACTCTTCTACGCTGCTGGTGGGAGTGTAAATTAGTCCAGCTGCTGTGGAGGTCAGTGTGGAGGTTCCTCAGAAGACTAGGAATGGAACCACCATAGGACCAGCTGGACCACTCCTGGGCATCTTTCAAAGGAAGTAAAGTCAGAATGCTATAGTGATCCATGCGCATCCATGTTTATAGCAGCACAATTCACAATAGTCAAACTATGGAACCAGTCTAGGTGTCCATCAACAGATGAATGGATAAAGAAAAAATGTGGCATATACACACAATGGAATGCTACTCAGCCATGAAGAAGAACAAAAATTATGTCATTGGCAGGAAAATGGATGGAACTAGAGAATATTACACTAAGTGAGGTCAGCCAGTCTCAGAAAGTCAAGGGTCATATGTTTTCTCTCATATGTGAAAGCTAAAAAGAAAACAGGAAACATGAAGGACTTTATTATGCAGAGAGAGACCTGTAGAGTAGTGGAAGGGGGTTAGGGGAGGGATTTAGAAAGGGACGAGGGAGGATTGAGGCTCTGTGTGAACGTATCACTGCCAACCTCACTAACGGGGGTGCAGGGAGCAGGGTGGGGTGCAGAGACAGACCCACCCAGAGCTGTGTGCATGTATGTTCCTATCACATTAAACCTCACTATAATGCATAATCACAATGCACCCATAAAATAATTTTAAAAAGGCTTAGTGTGCAAAACTAGACACTACACTGAAGCAAGAGAATTGCTTAATCTAGTAATAAATTTGGGATAGGTGGTTGCTCAGAACATTTCTGGACTCCGCCTCCTCCATGTCGCTCATTCAAAAAGACACAGAGGCTCTAGCCAGGCAAGGAGCTGCGCCCTCGTTCTCTGGTGACAGTTCCAGAGTGTTTGGAACCAGGGTAGGGGCTCGCCTCTACCGGGGTCACTGTCAGTCGCCACCTGGACAAGGAGAAGCCAGTCGACCGAGCAGAGAGGCGCTGGACGCTTGCTTATGACCCGGGGCTTTAGGTTGCGCAAACCTTCCCATGGCGGGAG
The DNA here is from genome assembly GCA_004027185.1 of Glis glis. Classification (NCBI taxonomy): domain Eukaryota; kingdom Metazoa; phylum Chordata; class Mammalia; order Rodentia; family Gliridae; genus Glis; species Glis glis. Next base: position 13,428 of record PVJS01008581.1, read on the forward strand.
CTGTTCAATTGCCTAGCTCTTTGTCTCCCCTTAGTATTGTCTAATTGATCTTTAGCCAACCTCCCTCCAACACCAACCCCCTCCCTGCTAGACAGAAAAGAAGGACTGGGCAGGAAACTAGGGCACACCACCATATTTCTTTTTGTCAAAGGGAAGTAGAAGTAGAAGAAACTTCTTTGAGGTTTTCCTTGGTATGACTTAGATGCCTGGTGATAGCCCAGAGGTAACGCTAGGACTTCGGGAACGCCTATTTTAATAACCCTGCTTCCTAAAAACAGGTGCTCTGACGTCAACGAGGCGCGTCTCACCACGCAGGAAATTAACCCAAAAAAAGATTCTGCAAATGGCAATTTCCACAGTAATAGATTTTGATGAATATATATATATATATATTTTTTTCAAAATGTTCTGTGGATGCTTGACATCATGATGAATCATGCCAGATTACATCAATCATGTGTCAGTTCAAAAAAACAACCCTCAACCACAAAGTGGCTGTTAAAGATGGAGTTGTAATGGGCCAGGGTTGGGAGGTATCCATTTTTAGAAAAGGGAAAAAAAACCCCACAGCAAGTACTTAATAGTTTGTACCCAAATACCAAATTAAGAAAGGCTTCTACATTCTCTCTGGAAGGCAGACATTAGAGAAAAGTTTCATGTTTGATTTTTTTTTAGCATGAGATCTCTACTAAGGAGAAAGTATCATCTAGAAAAATATTTTAAGTCATATCTATTACAAATTCACAAACTCTTATTGATTTGGACCATTCTCAAAAGATGGTTTGCGTGGGCTGGAGATGTAGCTCAGCGGGAGAGAGCATGCCTAGCATGTACAGGGCCCGAGTTTCATCCCCAGCATCACAGACAAAACAAACAAACAAAAAAGCAAAAAGAAAACAAAAAGATGGGTCATTTTTCTCCAATTTGAACACAGTTCTTAGCTTATCAACGAGGTGGGGTGTACAGAAATAGTACTTTGTAGAAACTAGCTTGTACCTAACACCAATCCTCTTGGAGCAGGGTACAGCTGAAGAAGAGGAAGACGAAATTACCCTAAAGGTTCCTGGAACACCCACAGAATTCCCCAGGCATAGCTCTGCTCCCTGACCCCCTTGAGAAATATTTCTACAGAATGGCACGCTCTTGGAGTCAAGGAAGCATGGGGGTTTTATCTTCCCTTCCCTCGTTAGGTAATTTCCTTTCCCCTTTCCTTGACCCTAACAGAAACAGACTGACATGTACTATGTATTTTGGGGGAGGTGAAAATTTTCCCCTTTGTTTCTGCATCTCTCAACAGGATGACTCTCAAACTCTGTCGGTCCAAGAACGCTCTTCAGATAAAATTTTAATATATCAAATCGATCAAAATTCTCGTGTTGAAGGGGGTTGACTCATTCTATGGTTTGCACTTGACGTGTCCCACCAAAAGGCTCATGAATTGAAAGCATGTCACCAATGTTCAGAGGTGGGACATGGCTGGGGAGGTCAGTCAGGGGTGGGTGTAGCCTTGGGGACTATGCATGTCCCTGGCTGCTTCCTGTCTGTCTGTCTGTCTCTCCACTTCCAAGAGATGATTTGAGAGTAGCATCTCACTACCATGGTTTCCCACCATAGTTTCTGCCTTGGAGCCGGCGACTCTGGACTGCACCTTTGAAACTGTGAGCTCAAATAAACCTTTCCTCCTCTAAGTTGTGCCTGTCAGGTATTGTGGTCACAGCGATGGAAAAAAAGGTAACACAGTTCCCGTGACTGGTTAACTAGCCTTCTTAATAGCACTGGGGCCATCGATCGCTCTGTCCATTTGCTCTCGTTTCCAAACTCTGTGGCCAGGTAAAAATGTTCAGAAGCCACGGTAGTCAGCTTCCTATCACTACAACAAATCCCCCAGAGAACCAGCTTAGAAAGAGAAAGGGGCTAACTTCACCCTTCAAGGTTCTAACAACCTCCCACACCTGCGGCGGGCTGGGGACCATAAGCCTTTATAGCACACACACCCCAACCAGAGCATGCGGAGTGATTCCACCCACCCAGGTTTCGCATCAGCTGAGTCCAAGTCAGGTGGGAAGGCGCCGGCCCACGCTCTGCTTCGTGGACAGATGGATGGCCATAGCTGAGGAACCCGCTCCCTCGGTAACTGCGGTCACTGCATCTTCCGCTTTGCGTGTCTAAGGCTCATGTCATCCCTACTGTGGGAAACGTATTTTAAAACACAGACACAAGCCGGGCATGGTGGCGCACACCTGTCATCCCAGTACTTGGGAGGCTGAGACAGGAGGATCCCAGGTTTGAGGCCAGCCTTGGCAACTTAGGGAGACCCTCAGCAACTTAGCAAGACCTTCAGCAACTCAGCGAGATATTCATTCAAAATAAAAAGGGCTGGGGGTGTAGCTTGGAGGTAGAATACCCCTGGGTTCAATCCCCAGTACAGATATAGGAACAAACCAATTGAAACACAAATAAAAAATAATGGAGCTGATGGGGAATTCTGTGTTTTTATGACAAAGTTGTTAGGGTAGAATGACGGTGTTCAGTAGAACATGTTTGGGGGTGTTAACTCATAAATAGGAACCCAAATGTGCCCAATTTAAGCCTTCCTGTAAAACAAAACAAATCTAAACCAGAGAATCGCGGGGGTTTATTACTCGCAATGCACATGGGTTTCAAGACCTCGTGGAAGTTTTTGTGGGGAGTTTATTTCAAACGTTGAGCACTTGCAAGGGAGTTCAGCTCCACTGTGCTTAACCTTGTCTACTTTAAAGAGAGCTGCGGGCAGGAGAGATGGAGACAGCTTAGGAAAGGGGGGAACGTGCAGATCTATCAGAAAGGAAAGAAAAGTCACTCTGAAGTAAAAGTCTAAGAGAGTAGAAAAGCAGGATTTTTAAAGAACTCTGATAATTTTTATTTTGAACTTAAAAAGTTTGGGTAAGCTGGGTGTGGTGGTGCATGCTTGTGATCCCAGGACTTGGGGAGGCTGAGACAGGAGGATCGCAGGTTTGTGGCCAGCCTCAGCTACTTAGTGAGGCCCTCCACAGCTTAGTGAGACCCTGTCTCAAAATAAAGAATAAAATAGGGCTGGGGGTGTAGCTCGGAGGTAGAATGGCCCTGGGTTCAATCCCCAGTGCCATGAATAAATGAATGAATGAATGAAACCACAAAGTAGCTGAGCATGGTGGTGCACACCTGTCATCCCAGTACTTGGGAGGCTGAGATAGGAGGATCACAGGTTTGCAGCCAGCCTCCCCAACTTGTGAGGCCCTGTTTCAAAATAAAAAATAAAAAAAAAATTGGGCTGGGGATGGAGCTCAGAGGTAGAATGCCCCTGGGTTCTATCCCCACTACTGTACACACACACACACACACACACACACACACACACACACACACACAAGTTTGGGTAATGATAGAAGTATAAAGATTTTACTATTCATTATCTACATAATTTCCAGGGGAAACTCATTGTTTCTACAAAAATCACTGTGCTAATTACAATGAACATAGCAAATTAAGACATTCTTTGAAATTAGAATTTAAAGACTTTAAGCCGGGCATGGTGGTGCATGCCTGCCATCCCAGTACTTGGGAGGCTGAGACAGGAGGATCGCAGGTTTGAGGCCAGCCTCAGCCACCTAGAGAGACCCTGTTTCTCAAAAAAAAAAAAAAATGGCTGGATGTATAGCTCAGAGGTAGAATGCCCCTGGGTTCAATCCGCAGTAACACACACACACACACACACACACACACACACATACACACACACACACAGTTTGAAGAGTTTATATCAAAGACTGCCCAGTACAACCAAACATCTGTAGGGATATAAAAACACTAACCAAAGGAAAGCGATGTTATGTTAGCTGGAGTTTATATTCTGAAAACATCAGACAAGCTAGGGAATTTAATGAGCTGTCGGGCCATGTTCTCAGAAGCCCCGTGGACAATGTGTAGTGTTTTATGAGTTCTCTGTGTCCTTCTTCATGTCTCAGTGTGGACCATCGCAAGGTGCAGGCAGTGGTTGGCAAGAGAGCTACCACCAATTTTGGAAGAAGATCTTAGAGGTCATAGTGGAATATTCTTCATTTTTTAAAATCTTATTTTAGTACTGGGGATGGGACCCAGGGGATTCGACCTCTGAGCCACACCCATCCCTATTTTATTTGGAAACAGGGTCTCACTAACTGGCTGAGGGCCTCACTAAGTTGCAGAGGCTGACCTCCACACCTGGCTGGAACCTTCTTTTAAGGATGTGAATGTCCGCAATGGCACAGAGGACAAGTGTCAATGGCAAAGCACCAACATCAACCACAGTGTCAACAATGAATCCGGAAGGGTTGGCTGGCCCATCAGTGTGCAGAAATTTTAGGAAGGCTTTAACCAATTTATTTTACTTATGTTTTACTTTTTATGTTTGCGCAAGTGTGAAATATGATAAAAAAAATGTGTGTCTAAGTCTAAAACTGTTCATTTGGTAAGTACCGAATAGAACTTCTAGGTGACAAGAAAGCATGACGTTATAGGTTAAACAGAACTGCGCTTTCTTTCTCAGGGATAGAGAAAAAGAAAATGGTGTGCCTTTCAATGTAGGGTATTTTAGATACAACAGACGATGGGACTATGTATTGACATCATCTTATTTATTTATTTATTCATTTATTCATTCATTCATTCCTTTATTTGCGGTACTGGGGTTATTTTTTTTATTTTAATTTTTGCGGTACGGGGGAATGAACCCAGGGGCATTCTACCTCTGAGCTACACCCCCCAGCCCTATATTTCACTCTTTGTTTTGAAATACGGTCTCACTAAGTTGCGGAGGGACCTCACTTAAGTAGCTGAGGCTGGCTGTGAACCCAGATCCTCCGGTCTTAGCCTCCCAAGTACTGGGATTACAAGCGTGCGCCACCACACCAGGTGACATCTTCTTTTCTTATCCTAAGAAGGTACAGAGATGGTAATAATGATCGAGATGGAGGTACCAACCAAGAAGGAGACTCCCTCTTCCCTGCCCCTCTCCCCAAACTGGAGGAAGCAGTAATAATAAAAGCCATTCGATGAATTTTCGACGAGAGAGAAAAGCGCAAAGTTGGGAAGTGCCCGTCCATGGTGCAGCCTGCCACCATTACACAAGTGATCCCATCAATGTCGTAGACCACCTCGCTGTTGAATCTTAGCCTGCCTCTGTCGCTCTGTCCGAAATCCACTGTAAGGTCTGCTGCTTTGTACATCAGAGTGCCGGGCTCGGTTTGTGCTCCGTATTTTCTAAAGGCGAAATGGAAAGGAGAAAAAAACTTTCCCCCATATTCGGGCTGACGTCCATGCGTTGGGGGAGAGGGAGACGCTAAATCAGGCAGCTGCAGAGAGCGTGTTGATTTCTCTGTCGGTTAGAGGATTCTTGCAGAGTGTCCCCTCCATGTCAAGCACGGGGGAGGGGGGGCGCCATCTCTTCCTGGATGTGTCCTCTTTCAGTGGGTTTATCTGCCCGGGGTCGTTTTGTGCCCGTGGTCTGAGGAGTTCACGCCACCTGGATCCCGCCTGGCTGATCTGTCTGCCGGAACCTCGGAGACACGCTGGAGGAGAAGAGTCACCTGACCCTGAGGTCAGCTCTCTCTGTCGGAGAGCCTGGGGCAATTCAGCACAAGGGGACGCCAGGTCCAACGTGGCGGTGCGGCTCCCATTTTGTGGAAAGCTGTTTCCATTTTGGCACAGTTAACTAGCACGCTCCAAAAACGAAAATAAAAATCCTCAAGGGAACAGGAAGGTGTGTATTCATCTCTGGCGGATTCTTCAAAGTTCTCTTTCAAACACACTGGTTTTGAGACGCTTGGCGGCAGAAACACTGTATTTACCGAACCATCTAGCCCATTCCCAGACAGACGCGACACCGTAGAATCCGTCTGTTTTGCACAGGCACGCGCCTCACTGGAGATTCTTACTTTCCTCGGTGATGAAATGATTCCTGGACTGGCCAGTAACTAACTGCTGCTAAATTTTAGTCACCTTGGCTCCCTAGAAAAATTTAGCTACCTCAGCAGAAGCAAAACTGTGTGTATGACTACCAAGGTGACGTTTCCCAGCCTGCCTTGTAACCAGGTATAGTCATGCAACTCTATTCTGGCCAATATAAAGAAGTGCTATATCTACTTCCAGCTCTCGTTTTTTTTTTTCTTTCTTTCCAAAAAGGATAGAACATGCCCCAAATCTAGGGAGAACTTTGGGGGTTATCAGGAGCAGAAGAAAGAAGCTGGGTGCACGTGTGACCCCCAAGGGGCAGAGCAACAGTACAGTCAACACCTACGATACCAAGGCAGAAACCTCAACTTCCGTTCTGCTAAACCGCCGAAATGTCGGGAATGTGTGTCTTAGCAACTTGTGTTACTTAACCTGACTAGCCATAACACTCTTAAGAGTTAGAGAAGTCCCCAGTTAGATGCCTTCGGAGCTCCCCCGGCTGTTTCATATAACACAGACACAGGGCTTTTGTAACACAGGAAAACAAAGCTGAAATAGGCCTGGACTTTGATTCCCCCACCTCAGAGATATTTTGGAGCACTGTGTTCTAAGCACTTAGAGTAAATTCGCACATGACAACAGCCAGCCCTGTAGACACCCGGAGCCCCTGGTCCAGGAGGCGGACGTTAACCACCAGAACCCACACACAAATGAAGTTATCGCCATGATTAGCTCTGACAGAGACAGTCGTGGTCCTATCAGACACAAACCCAGAAGCACCTGCCTTTGCGAGGGAGGGACGGGAAGAAGAGTCCATGTTTGGGGGTGGATGGACAGTTGCCATAGGAAGCCAGGCGGCCTGCAGCCCCATGACAGAGGGCGGAGCAGAGGGAGGGACGGGAGATGGAGCGAGGCAAGGCCGCGGGACCCGACTCAGAAAAAACACGGCGCTCCTCACTCAGATGTCCAACAACCAGATTATCCTCCGTCCTCGGAGTAAAGGCTGAGCTGGCTGCATCACGGGAGAATCGGTCGGACATATTAACATGAGGAGAAGATGTGATAAGATGACAGTAACTATTAATATAGGTGAGCCAGGTGTGGTGGTGCGCACTGTAATCCTGGTACTTGAGAGGCTGAGACAGGAGGCTCACAGGTTCGAGACCAGCCTCAGCAATTAGGAGACCCTCAGCAAATTAGTACAACCCTCAGTATCTTAGCGAGGCCCTCAGCAACTTAGCAAGACCCTGTTTTGAAAGAAAAAATGAAATAGGGCTGAGGGTGTAGCTTGGAGGTAGAATGCCCCTGGGTTCCATCCCCAGTACCACCACTACCACAACAAAAACATTGTGGACCCCAGGGTAAAAGGAACCCTGAAACAGATCCAGAAAGCACTTCAAGGACTGGATAAGCAATGCTTTGGTAAGTGAGTTACTTTGAATTCGGTGTCATGTTCTTCTTTTATAATTAGGGGACCTGGTAAGTCTGAGACAGGAGACACCCGCCATGGGCCCCTGAGAATGTCCTAAGCAAAGGAAGCCACAGTGGGGCCGGAGGCTGGCTTGAGTGAGATTTTTGTCACCAGTGACCCAGCACCCATGCCCCATGGGGGTCCTTCGGAGTCCCTCACCATCACAGATACCCGGGGAAACCCCACTGGCCCCCTCAGAACTCCCTGACTCTCAATCAACACTCAGAAGATACAACGACATCCCCATTTCCCCACAGAATTTACGAAGGATTCTGTCCAGAACGCGCAAGAACAAAGCTGCACTGGGTCTCCCTCCCCAGTGCCCCAGGTTTCGGGCACCCCTGCCTCTCTCTGCCTCAGACTGCTGCCCACTTCCCAAGAGAATTGCATGTTGCTATCCTGACTCTTCTACACCACTGTATCTCTCTCTCCCTGGGTAGGTTTGTGATTAAGGAATCATCTTGAGGTGTCCAGTCCTTCTCTGGACCCCCGTCTCGGTCCTTGTCCTCATGTGTGACGGCTGAGCACTCTAGCACACATACCTTCTCAACCTATAAACATCGGTGCAGCTTCGTACCGGGGACCTTTGTCGTGAGAAGGAGCCGGACACCCCGCCCTTGGCCACTTGTCCTTTGCGTGCACCGCTCAGCTCTGCAGACACAAACCCGCAGATGCTACGGAGACAAGATGCTGCTCAACGGGGCCTTTTCCCCGGGAGGAAGGAAGCTGGGCTGCGGGCAGTTATTTTCAAGGTGCACGTGTCGCCCTTCAAAGGCAGCCTGCTAATTTGGTGCTACTAACTTTCCGAGTCTCTTGCACTGTTTAGGAAGGCAGGACTTGCTGAAAACTCCTATAATTCTGTTCGGGCAAGTTCGCACGCAGGATCGCAAGTCCAGCGGCTTATTTTAAGCCCAGAATGTTCCACACACACCCTCCTCGTCATTATCTGGTGCTAAAGAAGAGCGCGCGCTCCTCGGTGGGTAATTTTAGATTGGCCGCGGACGCACTTTTTACAGTGTTTATGAAGAAAACAAAACTTGGATGTTGGCTCTTTTAATTATAACTGGCAGCATCGCTACACCCCCAAATCCCATAATCTCTCCTCGCCATGTTATATCTTTGAAGACATCTGCTTGCAAAGGAGTAACGAGGAGCGCGGATGCTAAAAACAAACTTTGTGCTAGATTGATTGGTTTGGCGAGCCGCGCTTCTGAAGCGCTGACGGGTGCGGAGAGACACGTTCCTGAACTTGGAGAAAAGTCTGGCACGCGCTCGCATGGAGCCACGTCGAAGCGGCCTGGGTCTGGGCACTGGGGTTAGGGTGGGCTGCTAAGGACAGTCCCCTGGCCTCCGTGGTCGGGGCCACCGATCTCTGCAGGTCTTTGTGTCGTGGGACTTTGCAGTTTGCAATATTGAGCATCAGTGCACCGGATCCCCACGCAAGGCGCACATCCTAGGTGCGCATCCCGACGACAACCCAGAACACCAAACACCCCACCAAACAGTGAAAGCCAACGCACGGCATGGTCTCCACTTTTTGGGGGGCCTGGATTTGAAACACCAAATCATCTTTGAGGAACGGCGCTGCGATCCTTGGCACTTACCCTTGAAGCTGGTCATTTTGGGGCTCACGGAGCTCTTCCATGGATGGCGCGGTAACCTGAAAGAGAAAGATGCCACGGTTATCAGTTATCTGTGCTGTGCAGGAGTACACACATCTTTCCTATAGTCGGCGACTCCTTTATGGATATTCGAATCAACAGCCTCCAAAAAGTGAAATAAAATAAAAAATCCGAAGTAAAGGCTTGAATTTGTTGCCAAACTCAAATTGCCTGCACGTGATGCAGTCGTGCGATTCCTGCAGCCCCGCGCTCCTTCCACAGCTCTGGCCACAGGACTGGTTTTCCTTCCTCACACTATTTTCTGGAGCCCAGGACTGGTTGTTAAATACCAACAAGGTCTTAAGAGGGCTGCTGGAAAAATTAAAGCCGTCTTCGTGGTGCCGCCCCATCTCGACCCAAAGGATGACACAAGTCGACGTTTAGAACGTCCCACTGAACCAATATTTACGGCTCTGCTGGCAGGTTGACTCTAAGAACCTTCATCCAAAGTTGCTAGCTGGTAAGCCGGGTGTGGTGGCGCATGCTTATAATCCCAGTACTTTGGGAGGCAGAGACCGGAGGATCCGGGTTTGCGGCCAACCTCAGCTCTCTCTCTCTCTCTCCGTCTCTCTCTCTCTCTCTCTCTCTCTACTTAGTGAGGCCCTCCGCAACTTCATGAGACCCGGTTTCAAAATAAAGTATAAAAAATAGGGCCGGGGGTGTAGCGCGGAGGTAGAACGCCCCTGGGTTCAATCCCCGGTACCGCAAAAAAAAAAAAAAAAAAAAAGTTGCTAGCTGGTGCTGGCTGCTTGGCACACTGGCTGTATTTTAGATAAAGTGATTTCTACCCCCTTCCCTGGATGTTAAAAATGACCTTTATAAATAAGTATGTCACCTAAGAAAAATACACAGTTGTATGTATAATTTTTCAGATGCTGACAGGACTCAAAAGGCTTCGTAGATGTTGAGATGTATTGCTGTTCTAACACTAATTTGATTAGTCTGGAATATTTTCCGAGAAGCTCAGCCTGTCTACCGTTCTTCCAAAACACTGAACCATAATTTTTTTTTTTTGTGGCACTAAGGGTTGAACCCTAGAAGCATTCTACCTTTGAGCTAACCCAAGCCCTATTTTATTTTTTATTTTGAAACAGGGTCTCACTAGGTTGCTGAGTCTCGCTAGGTTGCTGAGGCTGGCCTCGAACCTGTGATCCTCCTGTCTCAGCTTCCCAAAGTACTGGGATTATAGGCATGTGGCACCATGCTCAGCTAACTCCTCACTTTATAAGAGAAATGGAGGGTCTCACTATGTTGCTGAGGCTGGCCATGGACCTGCGATCCTCCGGTTTCAGCCTCCTAAGTACTGGGATCACAGGTGCGCGCCATCGTGCCCAGCTGCCCGTTTAACTGCTGACGGCGGGGAATGTGCGTGCTCCAGCATGTCGGCTGGATGCGTGGATGGGAGTTATCTGGCTCAGGCACCCCTTCTGGGAATGCAGACGCAGAGATGCACATTATAAACCCTTGGGTGTCTTAATGCAGTGTAGATGTAGGAAATATAAACGAGAACCAGCAAACCACTCAGACAATAGAAGGCGTGAGATGGGAAGAGGTACACAGCGTGCTTTAAGTCCTACTTTCTTTAGAGTGTATCTCTATGCCCACAGATAAACATCCCAGTTTTGGGGGGATGATTCTTTTTTGGTGCTAGGATTGAACCCAGGGGCATTATACCTCTGAACCACACCTCCAGCCCTTTATTATTATTGTTATTATTATTAATATTATTATTATTTGTTTGGAAACAGGGTCTCACTAAGTTGCTGAGAGTCTCACTGCATTGCTGAGGCTGGCCTCGAACCTGTGATCCTCCTGTCTTAGCCTCCCAGGTACTGGGATGACAGGCGTGCACCGCTGCACCTGGCTTTTTTGGGTGATTTTTATGCAAGTCTGATTTCCAGAGCTGGTGTTCCAAGGTATTGTTACGGGCCAGGTGAAATCTTAGTCATGAAATAACGAGTCTCAAAGGTTGCTCTGCGGACCCCACAGTTCCTCCTGGGCTTAGAGAAAAGCCAGTGACTTTGGCACCATTCTCTCGAAGGTGGAGGAGGTGAGCCTGCCTGCGCCCTCCTCGATTCTCGCAGGAAATGTAGAGATGTAATTTCTGCAGGCGCATAATGGCGCAAATACAATTATGTTTATTATTTCATTCGCGGCATTTAATTAGAGAGGGAGATGGGCAGGCGGACAGCACCAAAGCTATGAATGAGGGGAAGGCAGCTCTGTTCCCTTGACAGGGACGCTCTGAAGTGAGCGGGAAGAGCGTGAATAGAGCCTCCACCGGGCGTGAGCCTCCACTTGGGCGTCTGCTGGGTAATGGACGGATGGCCCATTTTCTAAGGTATTTCTCTGCCTGTGGTAACTTGACAATTTTATTGTGTGTGTGTGGCACTGGGGATTGAACCCAGGGCATTCTACCTCTGAGCTACAACCCCAGTCCTATTTTTTATTTATTTTGAAACAGGTTCTCACTAGGTTGCTGAGAGTCTCACTACTTGCTGAGGCTGGCCTCCAACCCGCGATCCTCCTGTGTCAGCCTCCCAAGTGCTGGGATGACAGGCGTGCACCACCACGCCTGGTGTAACTTGACATTTGACAGGATCACTTTTGGATTTGGGTCGTAGTCTCTGATTGCCATCTTTTGATTTAAAGATAATAGACCCAAACCTGCAAAACAGTCCCACCAAGAATCGACCTGTGACCCAGGACCAAGTAGGACAAAGGATTGTGTCTACAGCTTGCTCTCTTTCCTCACTGGTGTTAACTCGGCTAACCCAATGACCAGTTTCCATGATCAACACCATCTATTTATTTTATACAAAGCTCGACATTCTTCGGAGATGAAATCTAATAGTGTTGCAAAAACTCTTAAGGCTCAGAACATTTGCTGATTATAATTTTAACTCCAAAGTTGTGACACAGAAGATAGGACAATTTTGCTTAAGCATAATGTTGAATGATTTAGGGGGAAAAATCCATGAACGGGTCAGAAATAGATAAAACCAAATTATTAGACAACGGAATTATATACATGAGAACAAACAGCACACACACCTTACCGTTGGCGGCCCACTTGGCCTTTCAAAATACAGTTAATAAGTTTCTAAACATGCAAATTCTAATTTTAAAATTAAGCCTTCCAGTTGCCAATTTCAAAAAATGTAATGAGTTTAGAGTGGCCTTTTTATTATGCATGGTTTTATGTCTTTGGATTTCGAAATTACCTAGCGTGCGTTTTTCAACTTCGCTACAATTTCCGGGCTGTTTTCATTTCTATTTAAAAAGGGCTAAACAGTAAGAGGGGCCTCTGCTTTGCATTCTAATCGCACCTAACTGATTTGCACAGCAGAACAAAAAACTCATTTTCAGATTAAGAATCCCGCACCAAGAAATAATTATTGTTCTACTAAGGGGAAAAAAAATATATATATATATAATTTTTCCCACTTTCTCCTCTCATTTCTGTGAGTTCCTGGCCATGTTTTCCCCAGGTTGCTATCTTTTATAGAGCGCCATTCATTGCTCTTTGGGGACTAAAATTCTGCAAGTGGCAACAAGGAACGTACAACTGTTTTGACTCCATTCTTCGGCTTGCAACATAACACTTGCTCTTATTATTCTATCTCCAACAATCACGGGGTGACTAAATGGTTGCAGGTGGGGATGAAAATAAAAGCCATCCATCATTATTTATTAGGCATGAAAAAGATACACAATAATGTAATTTAATCTCCGAGCAGACAATTATTTCCACATATTGATAATGCAATGTGAAAACTGTCATGAATTCTAATATGATATTTTGGCTTTATCCGTGCGCCACGGCCAGCATGACAAATAATGAAATTGTATCAAAAAGGAAAAAAAGAGAGAGAGAGAGAGAGAAAAGAAAAAGGTAATTATGTGCATATGTCGCTATCACGGGGAGGAAACATATCGCTAAATTTTTTAAAGCTTCTTCATTACAGCTTGACCAATTTGAAAGTTTGCAGTGGAACAAAAAAAAAGGACGTTTTCAGTTTTCTCTTTTTAAAGCAAACTGTCACATTTGCACTACAATCTCTGATTTGAGCAAACAGTGACTGTGTGAGTATTTTATCGTATAAAAGTTTTGAAGACCAGCCAGGCTGCTAATACATTTGCGAGAAGGATACACACACACACACACACACACACACACACACACACACACACACACACTCACACACACACATACATACATGACAGGCTCAGATTTCTAACGTGTTCTCTGGTTCTCTTTAGTCTAGTAAAAATCCACAGATGAAAACTCTAAGATGTCTACTTTGAGCAGCCTACACATGACTGTTAAATGTAGCCAAAGAACCTATCTTCTAGCCAAATAAAGCAAACGGCTGAAAATAAACATCTTGGGTAGGAAAAAAATCCCTGGCTGATGAAATGTGTGGTCAGAAAAAGTGAGAGAAGGCTATTTTCTTTTTCCCCTTAAGCTAAGTGATTTCTGTTTCTCCCGGGTTGCCAAACTTCTCTGGACAGGTCTTTGTACATGAAAATAAGGGAGAAAAGGAACAAGCTAAACATTTGATCTTTGTACATGGGAACCAATGTCATTTTATGACTTCTGTTTGAAACGATACTACTGTCTACAGAGGAGGGACTAGGGTTAGAGTCTTTCCTCATCACAAATGAAGGGGATAGTTTTTAAAATAACCTGTTTATCACGTAGCACGCGCATGTAACACACATACACAGCGTGCTGTGTTTTCCTGGGGACTAATTTATTCACCGTTCACTTAATAGGTAAAGAAATATAAATATAGACTTCTTGGAGAAGATGAATAATGTTCTCTTGGAAAAGCGCTCTTTAGAAGTATGAAGGAAGGAAACTCTTCTAGGTTTGGCTTTGAGCGGCAGAGCCGACCTGACGGTAAGAGTCTCCCGGCTGATCCCGGCGCCTTGAGCCTTCTGGCCAGCGAGAGGAAATTCAGATGTTGTGCGGTTCCTGGGTTTTATAAAGCGGACCGAGGAACAAGTGTAGGTGCTGACTAGGAAAAACAAACGCAAGGAATAATTTAGAAAGTCAATAAGCCACAGGAAATCTGGAGACGGTTTAAAAACACCTTATTTGAAGCCCAGAGAAAGTATGTGCCCGAGATCAAAGGGACACTTGGAAATGTGGCCCAAGCAAGGAAACCGGGGGAGATCCGCCAACGGGGGCAGGTCAGGTGTGAACAAGAATGCAGGCGGGCCAGGAGGGCTCCCGAGAACATGGCGAGCCAGAGCCTCCCAAGCGCGGAAAAAGGTTCTTCAAATACTAAATACGTGTACGACGGCAGGAAACCAGGCAGAGAAAGGATCGCGCGGCCACCCAGGGACCGGCTCTCAGAAGAGATGTTCTGAAAGGGTGGGGAATCTTCCCCCTTCACTAAAGATGCTTCATTCGTTCTATTCATTCATTCATTCATTCATCCATCCATTCATTCATTCATTCATTCATTCATTCTATGCACTAATTCAATCACCTCTTTACTAGTCAATCTTAGCAACATTTTTTTTTTCGGTACTGGGGATTGAACCCAGGGGCATTCTACATCCGAGCTACACTCCCAGCCCTACTTTTTATTCTTTATTTTGAAACAGGGTCTCACTAAGTTGCGGAGGGCCTCACTAAGTTGCTGAAGCTGGCCGCAGACCTGCGATCCTCCTGTCTCAGCCTCCCAAGTACTGGGATGACGAGCGTGTGCCACCACACCCGGCTTAGCGACATTTTAAGAAAATGATACTGGCTGAAGCTTGAAGAATAAGGAGGGAAAGGTTCAACATTGATGCAGAAAAACAACAGGCTGTTCCCAGGATCTGATTTTAAAAGGACCAGGAAAATACAAAGCAGAGAGATGACGATAGAAGGGGTGTAAGCTGGTGTAAGCTGGTGTAGGCTATTTTTTAGGCGGAATTCTCAGCCCTAAATGGATACTGACAGTAGTGGGCTATATCTCGCTCAAACTGGTTTTCTGATTGCTAAACGTTCAGGAAATTAGCCTGGCATGGTGGTGCATGCCTGTCATCCTAGTCCTTGGGAGGCTGAGACGGGAGGATACCAGGTTCAAGGCCAGCCTCAGCAACTTAGGGAGACCCTTAGTTAGCAACTCAGTGAGACCCTGTTTCCAAATAAAAAATAAAATAGGGCTGGGAGTGTAGCTCAGAGGTAGAATACCCCTGGGTTCAATCCCCAGTACCACAAAAAAAAAAAAAGTTCAGGAAATTTGCAAGGTGGTTTTTTATTTTTTAAATTTTTTTTTGCAGTACCAGGGATTGAGCGCAGGGGCGTTCTACCTCTGCGCTATGCCCCCGGCCCTATTTTTTTATACTTTATTTTGAAACCGAGTCTCACGAAGTTGCAGAGGGCCTCACTAAGTAGAGAGGGAGAGAGAGACAGGGAGAGAGAGAGAGAGAGAGAGAAAGACGGAGAGAGAGAGAGAGAGAGAGAGCTCGCGCGCGCGAGCGTGCATGAGCTGAGGCTGGCTGCGAACCCGGATCCTCCGGTCTCCGCCTCCCAAAGTACTGGGATTACAAGCGTGCGCCACCACGCCCGGCCAACAAGTTGGTTTTTTAAACACAGACATTATTGAAGATTAAATTACATAAATTTACAATTAAATAAATGATATCTACACAGTGGTAATAATTATTCAAAAGTCATTATTTCCTAATTATTTGACTTCATTTTTATATTATCTATGCTCCTGAGGAAATTTATCTGTATTGCATTTCTGCGGTGAAACACTATATGATGCTGTGTAACCGTGCAAACGTTTCTAATCCCCATTCACTTAATTTTTTTTAATTTTTAAAAATACTTTTATTGTTGCCTTTTGGTCTCACATCCCCTTTCCTATGTCATCTCGGTAGGCTGACAGCAATGGCCGGAGGATTTATTCCTTGGTAATTGTCAAACACTAGCTAGACATTGGGCCCTAATTTATTGTATTGTGGATTTTGTAGACTTAAGAAAGTGATGGAGAAATGTTAACAATTCAGATTATATTTAAAAGTGCGCCATGACACCAAACTGAGGAAATATTCTTCCAGTATGTAAAAACAATTACTTGATTCAGCAAAGAAGTCACTCACATCATTGACAAAACAATGAAATTTCAGTGCACATCTCTGTTGTTCTGTTCATCTCTCTCTCCTTCCTTCCTCCCTCCCTCCCTTTTTCTTTCATATTGGGAATGAACCTAGGGATGATCTATTTACATGTTACACCTCCAGAGCTTTTTTTTGTTTAACAGGGTCTTGCTAGGTTGCTGAGGGTCTCGCTAAGTTGCTGAGGTTGGCCTTCAACCTGCGACCCTCCTGTCTCAGCCTCCCAAGTAATGGGATGACAGGTGTGCTCTACCATGCCTGGTTAGCTTATGGCTTTCTAAGAGACACAGCATAAGCTCTTGGCCTTTGTTCACACAGCTTTCTGGAGAGGTCTGTATGGCTGACGCCCATCTCCCTCCTGCTCGCCATCTCCAGCTCAGGGACAGCGGTCTCCGCCAGAGACTTGGTCACGATGTCTTATTCTACACAAGCCTGCGCCAATATGGCAGCCATCGTATTGAGGAGGTTGAGCACTGAAAAGCTCCTGTGACTTGTGAGCTGAAAATTTAATTTCAGTAGTTTAAAATCTTTATTTTTTTTAATGGTACTGGGGGTTGAAACCAGGGGCATTCTACCTCCAGTATACACCCACAGCCCTTTTTATTTTGAAGCAGGGTCTCACTAAGTTCCTGAGGGTCTTGCTAAGTAGCCGAGGCTGACCTTGAACCTGTGATCCTCTGGTCTCAGCCTCCCAACTACTAGGATTATAAGCATGTGCCATCATGCCCAGCTAAACGCATAATCTTAAAACTGCATTTTTTTTTAATTTGGAAAGATTAAAAATATGTAAAATAAGTGCTCAACAAGAAGAAAAGTTGTATCTGATAGGCAAGCTTTCCCAAAATTTCAATTTGTGGGTAATCTATAATTTATGCGAAGTTTTGGGGCACTGAAAGTGTATCTTGGTGACACGGAGAAGCCAAGATTCCAGACCTGCGTGGTATTACCCTGAGCCACTGCCCCTCTGCAGAAGAAAGGGACGCTGTAAGAAAATAATATTTTAGAGCAATTTCTCTCCTGAGCCAAAGGCAACAATTCTACATAAAATGCTGGAAATTACGAATTTTGCCTATATCTTCTCCATCATGAAAACACAGGGCTCAGCCCTGGGGTGTAAAGATCAGAAGAATCTATTGACAAGCTGACGCAAATTATAAACAACAGATTGGAATTCCAGCAAAATCCCAGTAGCTTTTCATTCTCTTTGACAATGTGAACATATCAGTCACTTGGATGGAGACACCCCATCTTAATGAAAAGGACCAACATGAAGCCAAGGAGAGAGTCTTCCAAGGACTCTTGAGGCACCCCAATACAGAAGACCCCAGATTTCTCAGCCCAACTCTAACAGATAGGAGGGCATGGAATGAACACAGCGCTATCGACCTCCAAGGAATGCTGAAGACGCTATCAATGGTGGGGTGGGGGGTGGAGCATGCCACACAAGACATGATCATAGGACGAGGAGACACTATGATAATGAGGCTCTAGAAGACAAGGCTTGAGTAGAGAGGGCTATGGCAGGAAATCGTGGAAGTTAGTAGAATGCATCTTTGTCCACCTGAAGGGAAAGATGAACTTCTGGGACTCGTCACTCATAAGTTGTCATGGCTAGATATAGACCGTCCCCTGAAGAGCTCATGTGTTCATGCTCAGAGTGGATGTCATTGAGTCCTGAGGGTTGCAGTCTCATCAGTGCATGGACTCCATGGTGGTGGACGTGCTGGGCGGTGACCTGGGCAGTGGGGTGTGGCTGGAGCAGGCGGGTCCCTGGGCTGTGGCCTTGGGGACTGTGCTCATGTCTGTGAATCCCCTTGCTTGCTGGCTGCCTCTCTCTCTTGCTTGGCTGCTAAGGAGTGGTTGCTGGAGGCATGGCAGCCATGTTGGAGGCGGGGCTTGGTTGCTACGGAGCAGTTGCTGGGGGCGTGGCAGCCATGTTGGGGGGCGTGGCAGCCATGTTGGAGGCGGGGCTTGGTTGCTAAGGAGCGGTTGCTGGGGGCGTGGCCTCAGGGACTATATAAGGCCCCTCCTACCCTTGCTTGCTGGCTCTCTCTGCTTCCAGCCTCCATGATGTGAGCGCAGAGCCCTTGCTCTCTCCCTCTCTCTGCTTCCAGCCTCCATGATGTGAGCGCAGAGCCCTTGCTCTCTCCCTCTCTCTGCTTCCCACCACCATGCCCTGAGCGCTGCAGACCTGGCCTCACATGGACCGAACCCTGAAATCTCCAAAAACTGTGAGAAAACACATCTTCCTTCCTCTAAGTTGTGTGGCCAGTCATTTTGGGTTATAGCAGTGAGAATGTTAATGGAGACATAAATAAAACAACGAAGGTCAAGTCCCTACCTCACGTCAGAGACAAAATCCACATCGATCCATTACTGATTTATAAAACTAATGTTTTATGATCTCAGAGTAGAGAAGAACTTAAGAGGTAAAACCCGAAAAGCAAAAAAAATCCCAGTTTAGAAATAAACAGCTCCCTCAACAATGTTAGAACACAGATTAGCCAGAAAAGACTTCTTCAATACTTACACCAAAAGATTACTGGTTCAGAATATAGGAGGGATTCCTAAAATCAACATAAAAAGTGAGACACAAATAGAAACATGATGTTCTCCCAAGACAGAAAACAAGAATGGCCAAGAAGTCTACTAAAGAAACCCAACTCACTAGTAATCGGGATAACCCAGGTTAAAAAATCCAATTTATGCCTACCAGATTTCCAAGAAAATTAAGAACTCTGCAGTATCAAGTGTTAAGACAGATGGGGGAAATTAGAAATTTCCATATATCACTGGTAGGGCTGTAAACTTTGAAGCCATTCTGGAGAGCTACTTTATAAAATCCAGTAAAGTTGAAGGTGTGTATTCTACTTGCCCCTCGTCTACTTCTAGAAATGTATTATTAGAAAAATGGACAAGAAGGTTTATAGTACTATAGGTATAAGTGCTAAACTGGAATAAATTAAGTATATATTTACAGAAAAAATAGGTTAATACATTTCTTTCTTCTTTTTTTTTTTTGGTACTGGGGTTGAATCCAGGGGCATTCTACCTCTGAGCTACAACCCCAGCTCTTCTGATTTTTTTATTTTGAAACAGGGTCTTGCTACCTTGCTGAGGGTCTCCCAAAAATGCTGAGGCTGGCCTTGAACTTGTAATCCTCTTGTCTCAGCCTCCCAAGTACTGGGATCATAGGTGTGCACCACTGCGCTTGGCTGGGTCAACACATTTTTTTATGCTCATAATATACTATTCCATGGTGAAAATAAATGACAGTACACGTATCTGTATTAGAAATCTCAAAAATAATCAACATAATAGCAACCTGCAGGATAGTATGTGATGTAAAATACTACTTCTAAAAACGTGAAAATGCAAGAAGAATTCTATGTTAAATTTTGGTGCACTGATACATGGAGTAATGATATAAATATTTGGGGATGAAAAACATAAAATTCACTGGCTTCTCTGGAGGATACTGGGATTAGGGTTCAGATAAATCTGTAATGTTTTTATTTCCTCAAAAATCTGAGATTAATATGGCAAAATCTTCTGGCTTGGTGTAGGATAGCAGCATGTATATATGTACTACACTTTTTCAATATTTGAAATAAATACGAATAAATGATTACTATTTTAGAAGTTTTAAAAACCACGTAAACTGGTTTTAACATACAATATGATAGGTTTCTGCTGATCCTCTTTCCCAAGTGTTAAGAAGAGTTCATCTAGTTGGCCAAGGTGGTGTACGCCTGTAATCCCAGTACTTAGGAGGCTGAGACAGGAGGATAACAGGTTCGAGGCCAGACTCAGCAATTTTTAATATTTTATTTCATTTATTTATTTATTTATTTATTTATTTATTTGCGGTACTAGGAATTGAACCCAGGGACATTCTACCTCCGACCTATACCCCTAGCCCTATTTTTTATTCTTTATTTTGAAACAGGGTCTCACTAAGTTGCGGAGGGCCTCACTAAGTAGCTGAAGCTGGGTATGAACCTGCGATCCTCCTGTCTCAGCCTCCCAAGTACTGGGATGACAAGTGTGCGCCACCATGCCCGGCTCTATTTTTTCTTTTGAAACAGGGTTTTGCTAGGTTGCTGAGGATGGCAGGTTCGAGGCCAGTCTCAGCGATATAGCGAGGCCCTTAGCAACCTAGGGAGACCCTGTTTCAAAACAAAAAATAAAACAAGGACTGGGGATGTAGCTCAGAGGTAGAAAGCCCCTGGGATCAATCTTTAGTACCATAAAAAGAGAGAGAAAGAGAGAGAGAGAGAGAGAGAGAGAGAGAGAGAGAGAAGTGAAAACTTCTAATTGGTTTCTATCCCTCTTATTGTTTCTCAGTGGGCCAATTTTAGCTAATCATATGCTTATACTCAAAATGACTTTTCAGGAACAGCTCCAAATCTATAAGCAGTTCCTGAATCTATCAAAGTTAGGAGGTGGGGTTGGGGGAGAGAGGGGGGTAGAAGAGAAACCTGTATAAACAACCATATGAGAGAGAGAAAGAGAGTCTGGAGAGTATAGACATATATTTAATGATGTATCAATGTATTTCTCCCTTGGCCCTTCTACAAAAGAGTTCAAATCATTTTGCAAAAGTCACATTGGAAAAAATTATCCATTGACAACCTATTTCTTTTCTTTTTAAAATTTTTTTTTTTTGGCACTAGAGATTGAACCCAGGGGCATTCTGCCTCTGAGCTACACCTCCAGCCCTTTTAAATTTTTTGTTTTGAAACAGAGTCTCACTAAGTTGCTGAGGGTCTCCCTAAGTTGCGGAGGCTGGCCTCGAGCCTGCGACCCTCCTGTCTCAGCCTCCCAAGGACTGGGATGTCAGGCATGCACCACGTGCCCTGGCTTCGACAACCTTACTGCTTTACTGCTGATCATTTGAAAAGT
Organism: Glis glis; assembly: GCA_004027185.1. NCBI lineage: Eukaryota > Metazoa > Chordata > Mammalia > Rodentia > Gliridae > Glis > Glis glis. The sequence continues at coordinate 34,536 of PVJS01008581.1, forward strand.
TCTATGGTCAGGCCAGGGCCGGACTGTCCGAGAATCTCTCCCCCACTCCAGGGTGAGTCTTCATTTTCCTCAAATGTAGTTTTTTTTTTTTTTTTTTGCATAAACCCAAGCAAAAAAACATTGTCGATGCTCCTGGAAAAATTCTCCCTTTTCCCTCTGCAAATATTATGCTGAAATCTGTCATTCACTGGACAGCCCAAATCAACAAATGGTAAATATTTCAATATAGTCGTCTGGTCTATTTTGGGAGCTCCCTCTCTCAATTCCCTTCCAGGAAAGAGTGCGTCCTTCACCTCCCAGTGAAGAGCGGCGTGGAGAGCGGCGTTCAGCGTGCCTTCCCTCTCCTCTATTGTCCCCTACAAGGACCTCGGTGCTCACGAGCAGGCGGGGGGAATGTCTTTGTATTCTATCAATAATACATGGAGGCTCACTTGATTTCATTTGATGTTGTTTTTGCTTCTGCTCGGCAAACAAGACTCGCCTGACTTTCCTGCTTCTAATCAAACTGTAGAATGCTAATAAAACAAAGCCAAACTAATAAGGCCCATTTCCTTTATATTAATCCTCTTAAAGTTATCGGGGACTGGCCTCCCGAGGCATAAATAGTACCATCAGACATACGGTGGGGAGATGAAATATGGATAAAGGGAAGATTAGCATGCGAGAGGATGAAGACGAGCATGATGCGCTGAATTCTATGACTGTTTAACACTTGGTGGGTGGAGTCTTGGTCTTATAGGAAACATTTGATCTGACCGAGCCCTTGTAAGGTCTGCACCAGCGGTATTCAGCCCTGGCAAAAAGAATTATTTAGCTTTACATCCATCAGTTTGTTTTGAACACAATTTTAACCTGCAAGCCACAAATTGGTTTTTTGTTGTTGTTGTTGTTTTTGGTACTGGGGATTGAACCCAGGGGTGTTCTATCTCCGAGCTACACCCCTGGTCCTCCTTTATTTATTTATTTATTGTTTTGTTTTGAAACAGGGTCTTTGCTAGGTTGCTGAAAGTCTCACTAAATTGCTGAGGCTGGCCTCGACCTGCGTCCCTCCTGCCTCAGCCTCCCAAGTACTGGGATGGCAGGCCTGCACCACCACGCCCGGCTGCAAGCCACAAGGCTGGCTCTGTTTTCCCAAGTGCTCAGGAGACGGAACCGCTCCGGCGACTCTTTCTTTCACAACGAAGACCAGCTCCTCTGAAATCTAGACAGGGTGTGATGTCTGCTGATGCCCCTCGGCTTTGAATCAGCTCCGGCTGGGTTAGGGTCAGAACTACTTCTAGGAAATGACTGCTACTCTTCCTCCAAGTCGCAGCAGCCAGGCTGGGTTTAAGCACACCAACCCGCCAGCCAAGCAAATGCAAAGAAAGAAAAGGAGATGTGGGGAAGGGTACCAAGGTGGCCCAGGGGTCCCTGAGTAAGAAATCGGAACCCAAAGACCCCGGGCCCCGTGGACAGCCTGGAGTCTGCGGAGCAGGCGTCCCGCCTGTCATGGTGGCTGGTCCACACTGGGCTCTGGCTTGGCCCTGGGACGTCCTGGAATGTCCCCGAAGGCCCGTGTGTTGAATGCTTGGCCCCCAGCCCCTGCCCTGTTGGGACGTGGTAGGGATTTGGAGTGTCGGGGCCTCGTGGACAGGAAGTTCACACTGATCATGGCTTGAATGTCTAACCCTTTTCTCTTTGTAAGTTGAGCCTCACAGCTGTTTGTTACTGTGATGGAAAACTGGCCCACATGCCCTGTGAGTCTATATTTTTTTAAATTTCTTCCCCCTGCCAGAACAGCTTGGTCTGCTACACCTTGTAGGCCAAAGATGGTTCCCTGAAACTCTGAAATCCTAGAAATCAACTTTATTTCTATTCTTTTTTATTTGGCGGGGGGGGGTACTGCAGATTGAACCCTTGAGCCTTCTACCCCCAAGCGACACCTCCAGCCCTATTTATTTATTCTTTATTTTAATTTTGATAACAGGGTCTCACTACATTGCTGAGGGTCTCACTAAACTGCCAAGGCTGGCCCCAAACCTGTGATCCTCCGGTCTCGGCCTCCCAAGGACTGGGATAATGGGTGTGCACCACCGTGCCTGGCCACACTTCCTATTTAGGCACTCGCCTCTCTCCTGCTTAACCCCAGGGGCTTTGTCTTCCTGTTCCCTGGGAGGTGTGGCGCGTGTGCAGCCCTGTCTCCAGAACCAGAACCGCCGCGGTGAGGACTCCAGGCCTGGTGGTCTGTCTCAAGTCTGTCCCCAAAAGCAGGGTCCTGGGAACATGGACGGGGCCACAGGGAAGGAGCGTCTCTTTTTTCCACTGGACAGAGCGCTGGCAGCCAGAAGCCCGTGGTCACTGTGTGTGTGTGTGTGTGTGTGTGTGTGTGTGTGTGTGTGTGTGTGTGTTTGGGGGCCACAGGAAGGGAATTTGCAAGAGAGAGAGACACACACACAGGGGAAGGCAGGGAAAGGAAGACAGAGGGAGGAATTTGCACATGCACCCACGTCCGGGTTCGCCTTGCACTTTTGTACCCAGTGAGTCAACAAAGCCCGGGGCCAGCAAAGCCTGACAAATGATTGGTATTTGCTAAAGCACAGAGCTTTCCATGTGTGAGGCACAGTAAACCCTTCATATTCATTGGAGCCTCTAAAACACTATGAGGCTGATGATATTATTATTATTATTATTATTATTATTATTAGGGATCCAACCCAGGGCCATTCCACCTCTGAACTGCAACCTTTAAATTTTTTTTTAAAATTTGAAACAGGGTCTCACTAAGTTGTGGAGGGCCTCACTAACTAGCTGAGGCTGGCCGCGAACCCAGATCCTCCTGTCTCAGCCTCCCAAGTACTGGGATGACAGGCTGCTGCTCCCGCCCTGCAGCCCTCCAGGAAATGGCTCTTCTGCAGCCTCTCTCGGGTCTCTAGGAGGCTTCGACTGCGCCCTGCCTCTGTGCTTGGCACGTTCTATCATGCGGCTGCCTTGGCCGGGGGGTTCTGAGCGGGACTTCTCCTCTCCTGCTGTCCACCCTCCCCGGTCCGTCCCCGCCTGTGCTCAGACGTCCGTTCTGATCAGATGGACAAGCCACGCTCTGCCCAATTAGTCCATTTTAAGTAGCTTACCCCGCACTTTATTAAAAGCAAAATCCGCATCGGGTTGACAAGATTAGGGGAAAATATAAAAATAAATTACTGTCTTAAAATTAATTAAAGGAAAAGCTGTATCTAATACCAGGAGATGATGGGCTGACTTCGCAGGAGTAGTGAAGCCCTTAGTTCAACAAATGATTTTGAAAAAAATCCCCTTCTCTACCCCCAAAAAACCCCTCCCAACCCGGAGCTGAAGAAGGATTTCCACACCACAGGCACAAGCAGAAAGATGTGAATTTTGGCTTTTTTGCACAAAGTAACTGAAAAGTTCATTCTGCTTTGTGCTTGGTAGGAGACCCCTTGGGATGGAGACACACCATTTGGCAGCCTGGGTGTTGTCAATGACACCCGGGGGTTGTCCTTAGCGAGGAACCTGGGTCCAAGATCTCTAAGAACTTTGTAAACATTGGTGCGTGCGCACCAACAGCAATTTGTGCCGAGGAAGAAAGTAACGGGGCGACAGGTTCGAGGGCTCGGTTTAATAGTCACCGAGTGCCATGAGGAGCCAGGGAGACAGGCCAAGAAGTGAGCACAACACCGCAGAGGTAAGGGAGCCCAAGAGGGAGGGAGTGGGCGGAGTCCGACACTGAATGCCACTGGCCTTCCATTCTTTGTTCCCTGTCCCCAATTATTTATAGAGTTTAGTACTTGACAATTCTAAATTCTTTTTTTTTTTTTTTTGGTGCTTGGGATTGAACCCAGGGTCTCTCTCCCTCTGAGCTATACCCCCAGTCCTATTTTATATTTTTATTTCAAAACAGGGTCTCACTAAGTTGCTGAGGGTCTCACTGAGTTGCCAAGGTTGGCCTCCAACCTGTGATCCTCCTGTCTCAGCCTCCCAAGTACTGGGATGACAGGTGTGTACCACCATGCCTGATTTTAAATTCTTTCCGTCACTTGTTAACACTAGAAGGAACTGGAGTAGGCTGTCAGTAAGTCAGGGAAAATAATTAAAAAACGGAATACAGGCAGGCATCCCTCATCTGGACATATGAAATCGAAAATGTGCCATAGTCAGAAACTTTTGGTGCATTGACGGATTCCACAGTGGAAGAGATGGCACCAGGTAAATCTGTATCATGTACTCTAAAAAAACTGCATAGAATTCCTCTCAGCCTGCGTGCATTAGGTATCTATGGAACAAGTGCTTTTTGTGTTAGATGTTGGGTCTCCTCCCCAAAATATTATGTATCTGCAATTATTTCAAAATCCAAAATAAAATCCCAAGCCAGAAACACTTCTGGTCCAAGCATTTTGGATGAGAGGTTCTCAAGACGTATAAGGGAAAGAGCTAGACGCTTCAGTTCTTCATTTATAATTTGAGTTTGTGACATTGTATCCCCCCATTTTTTTTTTTTTTGGTACTGGGGATGGAACCCAGGGACATTCTACCTCTGAGCTACACCCTCAGCCCTATTTTATTTTTTATTTTGACACAGGGTCTTGCTAAGTTGCTGAGGGTCTCACTAAGTTGCTGAGGCTGATCTCCAACCTGCGATCCTCCTGTCTCAGCCTCCCCGGTACTGGGAGGACAGGTGTGCTCCACCATGCCCAGAGACACTGTATTCTCCTTAGAAATGGAAATGGGCTTCCTCGTTTCACTCTGTGAGGGCATGCTGTCGGAATGGCTGAGCTTTTCTTGGCCTCCTCTTCCTCTTCGAAAGGGAGTCCTCCCATCTCCACCCCAGGACGTAAGTGGAAAACTGAGCTCAGGACCAAAGCTGGACAGGGCTGGTCCTGTGGATTCCTGCTGCGCTACTTATGAGCTCTGCGAGAGAGAGAGAGAGAGAGAGAGAGAGAGAGAGAGAGAGAGAGAGCGTGCCAAGGGTGTCACCCATCTGCTAGAGGAAATGATCCAATGCTGCCCTCGGAGGGCGTGCAGATGAAACGGGCCGTTCCACCTCCGGGCCGCAGCACAGGGTTGGGCCGCACATCCGTGGAACATTTGTTTTCTGTTTGCCACAGTCCCCACCCCTCCTTCATGTGTTCCAGCTACTGTCAGCCAAGAGCCACTGTCGACTGATCACTGCGACTGCATGATATTTCCTAAGACTGGAATTCTCCTGATTGAAAGCAGGGAGGCGGGGAGAGCCAGTGCTTTAAGAAGAGGAGAGAAAGATTTCTTAAAGGAAGCAAATATCCTACCACTCTGACCTTCATTATGATGTGTGATTACAATGCACAGTAAAAGAATAGTAAAACACACAAGACAAAAGAAATAACAACTCTCCTGCTTGCCACCAAACAGGCTTGACTCTTCCCGTCACAAATACCCTGGAACGTATTTGAGTGTGTCACTCGGCTCAGGGGAAGGATGCTATAGATTGGAACACTCAACCCTCTAGGGTTTCTGTTAACAGGATGAATATTTATTTATTGTTTTCTTGCCAATGTAAGCAAGATGTATTTGGGTGTCAAATTATTTCTTTTTTTTTTTTTGGTACTGGGGATTGAACCCAGGGGAGTTTTACCTCTGAGCTACACCTCCAGCCCTATTTTATTTTGAAACAGGGTCTCCCTAAGTTGCGGAGACTGGCCTCCAATCTGCGATCCTCCTGTCTCAGCCTCCCCAGTCCTGGGATGACAGGCCTGTGCCACCATGCTGGGCTTACATCCTTTAACTCCATCTTACCAATGCATTGAGTCATATTTCTGCCGGGGATTAATCCACAAACCTTGTGAGCAGTTGCCGCTCATCCCAGATCACAGAGAATAATCGGATTCAAATGCATTAGAACACTTAACTTCTGATTATAGTCATCCTGGGATAGGTTTCAGTCAGTCTATCAGTCATAAGTACTACAGCAAAAACAGGCTTATGGCTAAATAAGACTAGAAAACAGAACGGAATAAGCTTCTACGTGTTTCTTCACTGCAAATGATCTTTGCTTTGTCTTTTTTTTTTTTTTTGTAAACTGGTATTGGCATTTGAATCTTCCAAGGGCTCATCAGCAAGATGGGAGGGGTTGGTGTGTATTATTTTCCAAACTTGTTTTATTTGGGTATAGACCAATTTTATTTTATTTTTCAAGCCATAAAAGATCAGCTAGGCAAGAACTATGCGTTTGGGTCTTTCAGTCTGCGTAGAGTACACCCCTACGTTTTCAGATCAACTTTAACAGAGCCCGTGGAAATAATAGGAATAAGCGATCCCTCGTATTCTAGATTCCCAAAGACGGCACTTTGCTAAGACCACTGCACAGATTTTAAATAAAAATTGCTAAATTCTCACGCTGGTTAAAATCTTATTACCCCTAGACTCTTGCTTTATATATTACCTCTTAATCTTCACAACAATACCTCAAGGCAGGTAAACATTATCTCCAACTCACAGAGGTGGTAACTGAGGCCTTGGGACATTAAGTAACATGCTCAAGATCCCACCTAGAAGGAATGAAGTTCAACCGTCAGAAAATATATCATCTAGCTGGGTGTGGTGGCACACACCTGTCATCCCAGTCCTTGGGAGGCTGAGACAGGAGGATCGCAGGTTGGAGGCCAGCCTCAGCAATTCAGTGAGACCCTCAACAACTTAGAGAGACCCTGTTTCAAAATAAAAAATAAAAAAGGGCTGGGGGGGTGTAGCTCAGGAGTAGAACACCCCTGGGCTCAATTTCCAGTAACACACACACACACACACACACACACACACACACACACACACACACACAAAGGTGAAAATATTTTATGAATATGTATGTGTGTCTTTTGGACATCAATTTCTTTTAAAGATATTAAAAAATAGCTAGAATTTATTTAGATGCTTATCACCAGTCAGGCACCTGTGGATTTGCATGCATTATCTAATTTAATTCTCCCACTCGGAGCTAAACACTACTCTAATTCTTCTTTTCAGAGATTAGAAACTCAGGCTGAGGAAGACCGTTTACAGATGCACGATCACTGGGGCAGGATGTCCCAGGGCCAACTTTGCGCACCTCTGCATGCCGATGTCTGGACACTTAGCTGTTTGGGGGGAAGCTCTGGGGATATGCATGGGGCATTTGTTTCTAAAAAAGTTCCACGATACATACAAGGGTGGAAGGGTGTTTTCCTGAGCCCTCAGAACCGCATCCCTGAGATGAACCCAGAAAATGGTGGTCCATCTTTTAGCAACTTTAGCAAGGGTTTTTCTAGTCTTTCAATTTGTTTGCGTGTCGGTTTTATTTTTGTGGGCATACACTTCTGCCTACTGAATTTTCCTTATTAGAAGAAAAAAATGCGTCTTAATGAATCCCACGTAAGAAACAGCAAAACCAGCTGGCCACACCTGCTGCCCGACAGGTGCCGCGGCCGCTGGGGACAGGCCAGTGTCCCTCGTGTTTCCGGTGTGCTCCTTCAGCAGGACGGAGCAGCTCTACTGTGGGGACACCTGCCTTGCAATAAAGGGATCCAGAGGTTCCCCGAGAATGGAATGAAGGTCTAGTGGAGAACACCGGAAGGGAACGCGGGCGCCTTGCAAAGAGCTTGCAAAGTCGGCCCTCGTCGGGGGAACAAGACCCGCTGAGCTCCACGCACATCTTTAAACATAAGACTGTCCAGGACGCAGCTACCCAGAAGCGCTTTCATCTTAATTAAAGTTCTGGGGCTACGGGCTACTTTCCCTCACCACGAGGCTCCCATTCCTGCCGAGACATCTCTATTTGTTTTTTATCTAATTTGAGCTGCGAGGTTAATCTGGGTTTAAGACTTTCCCTGGTGGGGAGCGGCGGCCGGCCCGGGCCTCCCCGAGCCCATGTCTGCGCGTCCCTCCGCCAGGCCCCTGGCTGGCCACCTGAGCATCTTCACCGGATCCCTTCCACCGACAGAAGGGGCTTTGCATCCGGATGCATCTGCGGGGTGGAGAGGATTTGGAGAAAGGTCACAAAGCTTTCTATTTTCAGGAACTGCATGCGGCCAGCCTTAAACGTGGGGATTCTGATAAAACTCCCTGTGATGGAGAGCGTGAGATTGGAGCAGTAGCGAAAGCAGGAGCCAGAGACAGCGAGGGACATTGGGGGACAAAGAAAGAGGCCGCCTTTCCTTCCAGAAACGGGTTTCCATGGGCTTTGAACCTACAGGTAGACGGGACTGCTTGGCACTCCGGGCTCCCTCATATTCTTCAGTAAATAATGTTTGTTTACTGAATCAGGCTGATGATGGGCAGGATGCGTGCTCTGGGTTTCAAAGACAGAGCGAGATATCATAAAGAAGGGGCAGAAGGTCTATTTGGAATGCCTTCGAATTGTAATTTTTTTTTTTTTTGGTTTGCGTATCGATCTTCCCTGAAAGAGGGTAAAGATGCCTTTTTAAATATCACAATGTCAGCCAGGCGTGGTGGCACACACTTGTCATCCCAGTCCTTGGGAGGCTGAGACAGGAGGACCTGGGTCCTCGGCCAGCCTCAGCTACTTAGTGAAGCCCTCTGCAACTTAGTGAGACCCTGTTTCAAAATCAAGAATAAAAAATAGGGCTGGGGGTAGAGCTGAGAGGTAGAATGCCCTTGGGTTCAAACGCCAGTATTGCAGATAAATAAATAAATAAAAGAAATATCACGATGTAACCAGAACTCAAAATATAACACATGTGAAAAGCGGGTGAGATGCGTGGAGGTGCATCCTGGTGTAGCTGGCATGCATCCGGTCGCACCAGAGATGACACCTATGGCGGCCATCGCCACCTCTCACGGTCCCCCTTCCACCTGCAGCTGGACACGACCTCGGATCCCTTCATAGTGACCTTCAGTTGCCAGAACCACACGATCAATGTTGGCACGAGGGAAAAACCACGTATGCCCTCAACCCCCCCATTTTCACTTTTCTAAGATACTGAAAAAAATTGGTCTCTCTCTAATAAGGGAGGCTGAAACAGGAGGATGGCAGGTTCGAGGCCAGCCTCAGCAACTTAGCAAGACCCTGCTTCTAAATAAAAACTGAGAGCCGGGCGTGGTGGCGCACGCTTGTCATCCCAGTACTTGGGAGGCGGAGACTGTAGGATCACAGGTTCATGGCCAGCCTCTGCAACTTAGTGAGACCCTGTTTCAAAATAAAGAATAAAAAAAAAATACGGCTGGGGGTGTAGCCTGGAGGTAGAATGTCTCTGGGTTCAATCCCCAGTACCGCAGAAATAATAAATAAATAAATAAATAAATAAATATTGAAAAGAGATGAAGGTATAGCCCAGAAGCAGAATGCCACTGGGTTCAATCCCCAGTACCAAAAAATCCCATACCCACAAAAAAAAAAAAACCCAAAAAACCTTGGCACGGAATCTCATCACACACATGTGCCCCTCTTGATTTAACTGGTCCTACCGGCGGCTATTTAGGCTGTTTCTTTTTTTTTTTTTTTGCTATCACAGTGTTGCAGTTAACAGTATCATTCACATACCATTTTCATACATGTAACTTTACCCATAGAAGAATTTCCAGAGGGGAAAGTTATTGAAGGGCATGCGCATTCATAATTTTGATAGATATTGCCCAATTACTTGCTTAGGGGTAATAAGAATGGAAAATCTCACCAGTGAGGTGCCAGGTCGTCTATTTCTTCTGAGTTTCCAATAGCAACTTTTTAAAAAATCCTTTGAATGTACAAATATTCTGTGTGTGTGTGTGTGTGTGTGTGTGTGTGTGTGTGTGTTACTGAGGACTTAACCCAGAGGCATTCTACCTCTGCGCTACACCCCCGGCCCTCTTCATTTTTTATTTTGAAACAGGGTCTTGCTAGGTTGCTGAGAGCCTCAGTATGTTGTTGAGACTGGTCTCCAACCTGCGAATCCTCCTGTCTCAGCCTCCCAAGTCCTGGGATGACAGGTGTGCACCACCAAGCTGGGCTGTACATATATTTAGTATGACAAATTTTCATAAACTTAACACATCTTCCAATAAGCAACAGATTAAAGAACAGAACCTTCTCGGGGAACCTAGAAGCTTCCTTCCAGTCCTAGCTATGGTTCCCCACCCCAGTGGAGCTCCTATTCTAATTGCTAACAGCATAGACTCGTTATTAATTTTTTTTTGCAGTACCAGGGATTGAACTCAGAGGCATTCTACCTCCGAGCTACATGCCCACCCCTATTTTTTGTTCTTTATTTTGAAACAGGGTCTCACTAAGTTGCAGAGGGCCTCACTAAGTAACTGAGGCTGGCTGCGAACCTGTGATCCTCCTGTCTCAGCCTCCCAAGTACTGGGATGACAAGCGTGCGCCACCATGCCCGGCTGTTATTAAGATTTTAAACAATTCTCTCAACATGGTTCAACCTGAATGTCTCTATTGCTTCTCCAGACATACTCCACAGCTTGGCTGGAAGCAGAAAAAATGCAGAGCCCCTCCCCACCATCTTCTCCTTTCTGCCAAAGAGCGCCACTAAACCACATGCCGCTCTGTCTCAGGGACACTGGGGATGGTACGTGGCCCCGTCCGTTTTATTTGGGTCCATCTACGGAAGCAAATCACTTTCGTCCTCTTCAAATTGGAAAACCGAGGTGATAGAAAACGGCACAAAGCGTTGGGAATGGTTTCTGACTTGAGATGGAGTGATCCAGTATAAATGGAATTCGTTTTAGCAGAAGAACCCCAAGGGGGAGCCCAAAGAAATAGCCAACTCTACCCTAGGGGCCCGACGCTAAAGCTGAACAAAAGCCACCGCGGTGTGACGGAGACGGGACTCGCACAACAAGGTGTGCGGGTCTCCAAAGAGACAGAGCTTGTGCATGTGAACCCAAGTGGAAAGTCAGGCTCGCCAGGCATCGTGGTGCACAACTGCCATCTCAGTACTTGGGAGGCTGAGACAGGAGGCTTGCAGGCCCCAGGCCCAGTCTCAGAAATTTAGTGAGACCCTCAGCAACTTAGTGAGACGTTGTTTCAAAATAAAAAGTAAAATAAGGCTGGGGGTGTAGCTCAGGGGTAAAATACCCCTGGGTTCCATCCCAAGTACCAAAAAAAAAAAAGTCCTTCGAGTTGGAGTGTGGCACTCCATGAAAAAATTACAAGAATTTCACTATGGAAAATGAAATTAAGAAGATCTGCCTATCTGATCTCCCAAAGGGCCTCCCGGGCTTATGAGTTATTGTGAATAAAAAAACCTAGAACGTATGGCCTCTAGACTATAGTAACTTTATTGTATTATATCTGCTTGGCTCCGGGAAAGATTTAATTTTAATTTTTTGTGGTACTGGGGATTGAACCCAGGAGCATTCTACATCTGAGCTACAACCCCAGTCCAATGACATTTTAAATTTTGAAACAGGGTCTCACTAAATTGCTGAGGCTGGCCTTGAAACTGTGATCCTCCTGTCTCAGCCTCCCAAGAACTGGGATGCCAGGTGTGGGGCACCGCATCCGTCTTTCCCAGAAAGATTAAAGATGGCTTACCAAGATACATGTCACGGCAAGACAGGGTAAATGAGAAGAAAGAAAGACCAGGAAAAGGAGACACTGAATGAAATGAAGAAGGAGATTTGAACAGGCGTTTATCATTAAGTCCTTTGCACACTATGGAGAACCGATTTGACTCTAAAATTCTTGGAAGTTAACACTGATAAACAAGCAGGAATAATTACAAAACTGGTATTCTTTTTTTTTTTTTGGTACTGGGGATTGAACCGCAGGGACGTTCTACTTCTGAGATATACCCCTAGCCCCATTTTACTTTTTATTTTGAAAAAGAATCTCACTAAGTTGCTGAGGGTCTCACTAAGCAACCACAAGGTATCCAGGAATGTGGACCGCAAGGTCTATGTAGCAGGTGAAGCAAAGCACTCTCTCTCTCTGTCTCTTTCTTTCTCTTTGTGATACTGGGGATGGAACCCAGAGGCATTTTACCTCTGAGCTCCACCCCCAGCCCTATTTTATTTGTTTGATTGGAAACAGAGTCTCGCTAGGTTGCTGAGAGTCTCGCCATGTTGCTGAGGCTGGCCTCCAACTTGTGATCCTCCTGTCTCAGTCTCCCAAGTATTGGGATTCCAGGAGTGCGCCACCACGCCCAGCTCAGAACAAAGTATTTGTGAAGGTTCTCGCTCATCGCAGATCTTCAGGATGGACACATGACCCTATACCAAAGAACAGCGTGATACAACAGCACCGCTTCCCAGGGTCAGAAGAAAGTGTAAGATGTCCCAGAAAGAATAAATAAATAAATAAATAAATAAATAAATAAATAAAATGGACGGACCACATAGGTACCATGAAATAATGGTTCCAGATTATTCCTGGCCTGGGTGGTGGCTTGTCTAGGATTCCAGGTAGCGTCAGAGATATAAGTATGAATAATACATGGAGCCGAAGAAAATGGGTTGATTTCTGTGCATTAAGGAGTGAGGCACCCGAGAAAGTCTCACAACTGTCCCCAGAGAATTTAGCTGCCGCTAGTCAGGGGCCTGGATTGACCTTGGACCACGACAAGGACTTTTCTTAGGAGATCTTTTTTTTAAATTATTTTTGTGGTCCTGGGGATTGAACCCAGGGGCATTCTACCTCTGAGCTACACCCTCAGCCCGATTTTTTTATTATTTATTCTGAACAGGGTCTCACTAAGTTATGGAGGACCTCACTAAGAAGCAGAGGGTGGCATCGAATCTGCGATCCTCCTGTCTCAGCCTCCCAAGGACTGGGATGACAAGCGTGCGCCCCCGCGCCCGGCTCAGGAGATCATTTTCTGACTCATTTGAAGTCAGGTATCGGGATGCCTCCTGCATGGTTCTTACGGCTGAGAACAGCACACTGACAAGGGGGCGACGGGAGGCCTGATGACCGAACGCGTCGGAGCCCGACAACCAGTTGATTTCACCTTCTAATTAAAGGCGAGAGATCTCGACACAGTCCCCAGAGCCCGTCCATCGTCAGCTAGTCACTTTCCTGGTGTGTTCGCCCCTATAAATGAGCGTCGCCACTACACCTTCCTCTCGGGACACACACAAAACACACACGGTGCGTAACTTGTAGCATCCTGCGTTATCTCAAAAGCCGAGTTCCAAAGGAGACGCAATAAAAATCATTTTCTCAAGTGCAGGCTCGTTTCCGACGAGCGGAAACCGCGACGCGGGCCCCCCAAAATCTAACTAGAGGAGGAGATTCCTTGGCGGGACCAGATGAAATAGAGACGGCCGCCTCTCTCTGCACTTGCTCTTCTGGCGTTTGATCATAAATTCACGTCGGGAAGCGGTGCTTCGTCCCTCCGAGCTAAGCAGTGTTTGCTCCTCATTAGCCATTTATAAATGATATTTTCTCCCTGGTGACATATCTTTTGATATGATTCCCTAATAATAACATCCACCAATATTAAAATAGGAACCTGCCCGTGCATCGTGATCATCTTCAACCGCACCGCCTCACGAAAATTAAATTTTAGCACACCAACTGATATTGTATGCATATATTTGTCTACCGTCATTATAAATCTCCTAAGGGTCTCGACAAAATGATAGTTTTGCCTCTTTGCGGTAATTCTACCTCGACGCTCCAAAGCGAGAAACTAATTACACGCTGGCTCTCCCCTAACTTTGATCCTTCCGACGCCGTCCGACGGAGGTTCTATAGGTAATCATATAATTACAATTCGCTAAATGAGTTGGAATTAGCCATAAACCTTTTTATTTAAATTGTATTAACCGTTTCGTCAGGAACACCGCCCGCACTTCTACTCTTTCCCACGTTAGGTCGGCCGGGATAAGGTTTCAGAGCGAAACCTGATTACGGTCACTCCTGTTTATAACAAACGCCCCATTCGAACACCAGCCGCGCCAGAGGAAGACGGCTATGCGAAGAATTCCTTAAAATATGCCGAAAAGACGGCCAGGAATAAACCAGTGTGGTGGGAAGAAAGGACTGACATTTCTCAGGGGGGAATATTTTAGCCAGCACACGCACACACGAAATGACCTCACTTGCGTCTCCTCCCGTTGGGCTGAGTGCAGAATTTCCAGAAAAAAAAATCGAAGACAATGACTCCTTTCAGTATGCCACAAGGCGAGGCATAGGAAGAAAAAAGAAAAATCTCCGATTTGGTGTGGCAAAGTACCCAACCCTTCATTCCAGATTAACTGCTGCTCATTCCTGCTAAGAACTGCCTTTTTGAAAAGAAGATCGGCCGGGCGTGGTGGCACACGCCTGTCATCCTGGTACTCTGGAGGCTGAGACAGGAGGATCTCAGGTTGGAGGCCAGCCTCAGCAAGTAACTCTCAGCCACTTAGTGAGACCCTGTTTCAAAACAGAACAAAAAAAAAAAAACAACAAGGGCTGGGGGTGTAACTCAGAGGTAGCATGTCCCTGGGTTCAATCCTTAGTCCCCCCCCCACAAAAATACATAAATAAGTAAAATAAGAAGATTGATTAGTTAAATTTCACTTGCTTAAGACAGTCAATATGGTTGGCGACACTCTACTTCCTGTCAGAAATGTTTAACCCTTTCACGGGGCACCGCTGTTGTTTCTGGCTTCTAGACGGGGGAGGGGAGACCCCTTGATCTTCTTATTGGTCCATTCAAAACACGAGCCCGTAATGTGGGGTGCCTGGTTCCCAGGGGAGACGCGGCGGTGCTCGGGGACACTTTGAGTCGTTACAACTCTGCCACATCTAGTGGGCGGAGGGCTGCTAAATGTCCCCCAACAAAGGACCCTCCAGTCTGACATTTCACCCCAGCTGAGGCCAAGAAACCTGCCTGGGACCACAGAACGCGCAGGCGCCGATCAGCGACGGTTTTAGAACATCTCGCAATAAAAAAACCGGGGCCTTTGTCGTGGGCAAACCCATCGTGAATTTCCCCTTTAAACACGCCCGAAAGGCACGGAGAGGAAGCAGCCCCGTGTTCGGAAGACACGTGTTTTATGGGCCTTCGTCATCTCAGAACCTCCAGAAACACCCAGGCCCCTGCCGGCCACGTCCGTGTGACCTCTCGTCCATCATGACACGCAATTGACAGCTGGGGTGGCCATCCTCAGCAACTTAGCGAGACCCTCAGCAACTTAGCGAGACTCTCAGCAACTTAGTGAGACCCTGTTTCCAAAGAAAAAATAAAAATAGGGCTGGGGGTGTAGCTCGGAGGTAGAATGCCCCTGGGTTCCATCCCTAGCACCAAAAATAAATGAACCAAAGTTAAACTAGGGCAGTCAGCCCTCCCGACGTCTACGCAAGGACTGGCTCCCCACGCCGGCTCTCTCTTGGTTCTGTGCCTCGGGTGAAGTTGTTGGGGAAGCTTTGGACTGCAGAGAGGCTGTGAGGGGAGAACCTTCCAGCTCCCCCATCTCCCTGGGGCGCGCTCTTCCCCCACCCCCAGCGGGGGCCAGTTAATTGTATTTGAATGAACGGTTCTCATAAGACGGTTGACCTTTCATGCCAAGGGGCATTTTTAATTTTGATTCACTGTCAGTCACCTCAGGATCCGAGCGGCCTGGGCGGTGGGAGCACTCAAAAAGGAGTCATCCTTTTTGAGGAATAGCTGCTTTGGGTTCCCCGGACGCGGTGACGCGGCTACACATGAAACGCATCTCTGGTATTTCAAAACACTAAGGTCTCAAGTACTCCTTGCTTAAGTGATCAGACACAAGGACAGCAGACTTCTACGTTGAAGGCTTACTGAAACAAAATGATACCCCCAAAACCCCCCAACATGGCATAACGTGACATTCAAGAACCGCTGAATAACATCTCTGTTGGCAACAATGATTAGAGCCGGGTGCGGTGGCGCACACCTGTCATCCCAGTCCTTAGGAGGCTGAGGCAGGAGGATCGCAGGTTGGAGGACAGCCTCAGCAACTTAGTGGGACTCTCAGCAACCAAGGGAGACTGTTTCAAAACAAAACTAAAAAATGGGCTGGGGGTGTAGCTCAGAGGTAGAATGCCCCTGGGTTCAATCCCCAGTACTACAAAAAATAAATAAATAAAATAAAATAAAAGTTCACATCCATGTTAACTGTTACATTTCAGCTGAAAAAGTTTTTTTAAATCAGCGTTAATTAATGATGTTAATTAAATGTTAATTATGTAAATGAAAGCCTATTTCATGCACTTGCCTGGTAAGTTAAGAGTCAGGTGATCGCCCATCTATAATTTGAGATGGTGCAGGAAAATGGTGTCCACCATTGTGGAATGGGGGAGAAAACACACATAAAAATGTACACATGGTCTGGGTTTGGCGGCGCTCGCCTGTAACCCCAGTACTTGGGAGGCTGAGGCAGGAGGATCTCAGGTTGGAGGCCAGCCTCAGCAACTTAATGAGATCTTCAGCAACTTAGTGAGACCCTGTTTCAAAATAAAGAATAAAATAGAAAATAGGGCTGGGGGTGTAGCTCAGAGGTAGAACATCCCTGGGTTCAATCCCTGGCACACACACGCACACTAAATAAAAATAAAAAAAGAATTACTAATCTAGAAAAGAATGACTACCGGACAGAATAGGTCACCAAGAAATCTTAACCTGAAGACGTTTTGAGAAGGAAGAACATTTTAATTGGCAAAGTTAGAAAATAGTCAACATCTCAATTTTGTGTCCCATCAGTATGGAACAAACACCACGTTTTATTTTTTTCTTGCTGGCTGAGGAAATTCCTTGGTCAACAAAGGATTTTTACTCATTTCTTTAGAGATGAATTCGTTTCATGCTGAGATTAGAATCTAGCCGCTCACCCTCATGCTTCTCTGCTTCCTCCATCTAAAGAATTTTTCTTTTTACTTTTATGGGAACTTTAAAAATGAAGTTTGTAAAGTTAGGAGCATCTGTCGGTGTCTATTTTGTAATCCTGATAATAAAAATAAGTGGAGAAGCACATGCAAATATGTCATCAAGCATATTTCATGGTTAAGAATAAACAAGAGATCTTCTTCTTGCCATTCACTCCTTTGAAAACATCTATCTGAATGAGAAGCTTGTTTTTAGGTTCAGAGTCCTATTTTTCTTTTTCTTTTTTTTATTTTGGTGGTACTGGGGATAAAACCCAGGGCCATTCTACCTCTGAGCTACACCCCCAGCCACTTTTATTTTTAATTTGGAAACAGGGTCTCACTAAGTTGCTGAGGGTCTTGCTAAGTTGCTGAGGATCTCACTAAGTTGATGAGGTTGTCCTAGAACCTGCGATCCTCCTGTCTCAACCTCCCAAGTCCTGGGATGACAGGTGTGTACCATCACGCCCAGCCCTATATTTCAAATATGCGATTTCTCAACATCAAGAGAACAGAGCACACATCTGATAAATTTTCAGTTACTTGAAGCGGTCTCTCTCCTCTTCTTGAGTCATTTTATTACTACCATTTTGGGATTGAATACAAATGGCTGAATGAATGTGTGTCGTGAGTTTGGGCTACAGAGCATAAAACACTGGCTAAGGAGTCATGATGTGCAGGTCGGTGCCACATTTTTTGTTGTTGTTGTTGTTAAGGAAATAAACCTAACCGTGTGTCAAGTTGGCGGCACAGACACCCGCGTTTGCTGACCCTCGGGGACGAGCGGTGGCCGGGCTGGTCCGGGAAATTCTGCTCTCTCTCCTCCCTTCTTACGGACACACCCGGCTATTTGCACCTAGAATGAACTCACTCCCGCGCTCATCTGTCACGCGCTGCTGGCGTGCTTCACTAGACTGCCGAACCCGCACTGTTCAAGTCTTCTAGGAAAGACTCGGCGAAGCCAACATGGAAGAGTTAACCAGACAAGGCAGCTAGAATCCCTCCCCCTCTTCCCCTTCCCTGTTTAGCTCTTATATTTTGTTGTTGTTGACATCAACATTTAAAATGCCACCTGGTCCTAGTGGCCCACTTCTGTCATCCCAGTCCTTGGGAGGATGAGGCAGGAGGATGCCAGGTTGGAGACCAGCCTCAGCAACTGAGTGAGACCCTCAGCAACTTAGCAAGGCCTTCTTTAAAAAATAAATAGAGCCAGGCATGGTGGCGCATGCTTGTCATCCCAGTACTTGGGAGGCTGAGACAGGAGGATCGCAGGTTTGCAGCCAGCCTCAGCTACTTAGTGAGCCCCTCTGCAACTGAGTGAGACCCTGTTTCAAAATAAAGAATAAAAAATCAGGCTGGGAGCCGGGCGTGGTGGCGCACACTTGTAATCCCAGTACTTTGGGAGGCGGAG
>PVJS01008582.1:0-52710 GCA_004027185.1 Glis glis
CAAAAAAAAAAAAAAAAAAAAAAGAATATCCAGACTCTTCAAAGTTATTTAGAAATAACTGAAAGATTTCTGCAAGAAACCTGTGAAATAGTATGTTATGTAACATAGTAGTAGATATTAATGTTAACTGCATTTTTTTTTTTTGGTCTTGCAAAAATGACTGGGAAGCCAGGCGTGGTGGCGCACGCTTATAATCCCAGTACTTGGGAGGCTGAGACAGGAGGATCGCAGGTTTGAGGACAGCCTCAGCAAGTAGTGAGACTGATCAACCTAGATAGCAAGATCCTGTTCCAAATAAGAAATAAAATCGGGCTGGGGGTGTAGCTCGAAGGTAGAATGCCTCTGGGTTCAATCCCCAGTACCACCACCAAAAAAAAAAAAAAAAAAAGATTGGCAAGCAGATGGGCATATCTTTAAAAGCAAACTTATCTTTAGACGCCCACTCCTTGTAAACTTACAGATTAAAATTTGTCACTACGGGTTATTCATAATTCTTTGGATGAAGCCAGTAGTTTTTCTTTTATCAGTCACAGATTCACAAATGGCAAGATTGCCTTTCTTTATTTTATGGCTTTGTATTACTTGCTTTGTATTAGGGCAAGTGTCATTCGTTGTTGATTATTCGTCTCATCTTAATTAGTGAGTGGCCAGTCCCTGCTGTGTAGAGGGCTCTGGGTCTGAGAGCAGGACTTCCCAAATTTCAAATTTCTATGCAGATTTCACATGCATAGGAATCATTACCCCCCCCCCCACACACACACCTTTTAAGGCAGATTCTGGAGCAGGAGTTCTGAGATGCTGCATTTTTCACGGCTCCCAGGGGTACCAGTGGAGCTGCTCCAGGACCCCACCTCTAGTGGAAAGGCTCTCGTCTCCAGGGAGTGAGGTGGGAAACAAGCAGCGTGGCTGGTGTCTTTGTAGCTCTTGCCCGTGGTGGGGTGGTGGTAATTCCAGGGAGGGCTTCAGAACCATTCTTAGGAGGGAGGGCTGAGGACAGGACGCATCCCCAGGTGAGTGGCAACCAAGGAACTGAGATGTATAGTAAGAAGGCCAGAGATGGAGGCTGCAGGTGTGGAGGCCTAGAAGGAGTAAGAAAGCAGAGGGGCAGTTAGTAAATTTCCAGGTTTGGATATGCCTCAAGGGGATATTGCTGAGTGTTTCAAGGAGCACTGGGAAGGGAGTTTGGGGAGCCAAGAGTGGAAGGGTTCACAAGGATCTGATGACAAAGTGCAGCCACACCGGAGCATTTGGACTAGATCCTGAAGCCAAGGGAAGTCCTTTACGGATTTTAATGGAGGTGAGGTGTGATGCAGTCTGTCTTAGAAGAGTGTCTGGTCAGCACTGTAAGCACTGAGCCTGGACTTGAGAGAGCCAGTCAAACTTTCAATGTTTTTGTCCTTCACTAAACCATGAAGGCTTGACTCCATCAGAGATTACTAGTATTAGAGGGGACAAGAAGGTAAACTCGTGAGATATTTAGGAGACAGAAGTAGCAGGCTGGACAATAGGTTGACTACGCAGACTCTCTGAGGGACGTTGCTGGAATAGCAGTCTACATGAGGTCAGGGCCAAGTCTGTTTTGTTTAATGTCATATACCCAGTGTCTATTAAGTGTTTTACCCAAGGTCGGTAGGCACCGTTAAATATTTTGTAAATGATTGATGATAGGAAGGATCTAGGGTTATTTCCCATTCTTTGGCCAGGTCGTAGGGGGGGTGGGGAGACTGTGAGCTCCATAAGGAATGCTGACCTAAAGCATAGCACTCTATACAACATCAATTCAGAGCAGAGTTTTCCCTACTAAAAATGTGTGTTTATTCAATCCCCAGCCACAAAACAACTACAACAAACAAAAATTATGTGTCTCTTCAATCAATATCAGCAAAATTTGAGGTGACCTGGTGGTACAAAAGTTCATGTATGTCCCTATCACTCTGAATTACATTATGATGTGAGACTACAGTACATCAATAAAAGTATAAAAGAAGTTATCAGTGCAATTCTGTTGTTTTTGATGGTTAAAAAATACTATTTTTGTGGCTCCGGGGACCAAACCTCTGCTACTGAGCTACATTCCCAGCTCCAGCTATATATATATTTTTTTTCTGCAGTACTGGGGATTGAACCCAGGGGCATTCTACCTCCGAGCAATAACCCCAGCCTCATTTTTTATTCTTTATTTTGAAACAGGGTCTCACTAAGTTGCAGAGGACCTCACTAAGTAGCTGAGGCTGGCCGCGCCTCCTGTCTCAGCTTCCCAAGTACTGGGATTACAAGCGTGTGCACCATGCCTGGCTCCAGCTGTATTTTTAATATGGTATTTGGACTAGCATAGACTTTCTGAAGGACTTCACAGCCTACTAAATCTTTTTTTTCTGAGTTTTGTATAGTTGAGACTTATTTCTGTCATAGTGAAAATTAATAAGAAACAAGTAGGGGCCGGGTGTGGTGGCGTACGCTTGTAATCCCAGTACTTGGGAGGTGGAGACCAGAGGATCCGGGTTCGCGGCCAGCCTCAGCTACTTAGTGAGGCCCTCCACAACTTCGTGAGACCTGGTTTCAAATTAAAGTATAAAAAATAGGGCCGGGGGTGTAGCTCGGAGGTAAAACGCCCCCTGGGTTCAATCCCTGGTACCGCAAAAAAAAAAAAAAAAAAAAGAAACAAGTAGGGCTGGAGATGTAACTGAGTGGTAGAGTACCTGCCTAGTATGCACAGGCCCTGGGTTCAGTCCACATAACTACAAAAGAAGGGAGAAATAGATAAAGGGGATTTTATAGGTTGGAAGTAGAGGTGACATAAAATATGATATATGGAAAAATACCATACATTTCATGAAATCATAAGGGGTTGGTGTGGACCTTTAAAAGAATACTAATCTGAACAGGAGAAAATATTTTTCATGAAAGGGGATTGCTCCAATTTAATATGGTCTTTGTTAGCTGGGTGTGGTGGTACATACCTGTAATCCTAGTACTTGGGAGGGTTGAGGCCAGCCTCAGCAACTTAGTGAGGCCCTCAGCAACTTAGCAAGACCTTGTTTCCAAATAAAAAATAAAATAGGGCTGAGGATATAGCTTGGAGGTGGAGTGGCCCTGGGTTCAATCTCCAGTACCACAAACAACAAAACAAAACAGCAACAACCAAAAAACCCCCCCCAAAACTCAAATGGTCTTTGTCTGAAAATATGACCTTTAAGAAGAAATGTCTAGCAGCGCTGTCCATAGATTTTCCTATGGTGATGGAAACGTTCCACATGTGCACTGTGTAGTAGGCAGTCACCAACCACATGTGGCTGATGAGCACTTGAAATGTGGCTTGTGAGACTAAGAAACTGAATTTTAAACTTTATTTAGTTTAAATGAATTTAAATGGCAACATGTGGCTAGTGGCTGTTGGCTCAGACAGCACACAGTTTATCGGTACTGCTTAAGCATACTGAACTGGGTATGGTGGGGCATGCCAGTAATCTCAGTACTTTGGAGGCTGAGACAGGAGGATCACAGGTTTGAGGACAGCTTCAGCAATGAAGTGAGACTCTCAGCAACACCCTGTTTCAAACCAAAAATTTAAAAGGACTGGGGGTGTAGCTCGGAGGTAGAATGCCCCTAAATTCAATCCCAGTACCACAAACAAACAAACAAACAAACAAACAGACTGAGGGAGAAAGAGTGGTTTTGGCCACAGGGTCCAGGAAGGGCATTCTGTGGTCTGATCTGGAACTGACGTGGATGAACGGGTTCTGATGTTGGTGGCTTGGGGGCATTGTTTCCTGATGTTTATCTGGATGCTTGTCAGCTGGACAGTGCCTTCTCCAGCGGCAGACATAGGCCCCCTGCACTTTCCTCTTTCCCAAGTGGCTGTTGGAGGCTGGGCTGGGGGAGGTTGCTGGCCACGGGCTTCGTGATCTACCTGAAAGCGCTTTCAGTGTGAACTGAAGCTCAGCGGTGCGTGCCCCTTTATTTTCTGTGTGTTCACCTTTACGGCATGTGGCTCCTTTCCCTCTCTTGATATGATTTGTCATCTCGATGATTGAGAAGCCTCTTGGTGGGTCGTGGTGAGGGTGGTGATGCGTTGTGTTTCCATCTGCTAGACGCTTCCTTGGAGATTCTGATATGTGCTGCATCTCCACCCCCAGAATCCTTGTCACAAGTTTGTCCTATACCTCAGGTGCTGTGGAGGTGGAGGAGAGAGATTTAAAGAGAACAATTGAAAATCAAGCTGTGCAGCAGCAAAATAGTCCTCAGCATTGAACAGGCAAATATGACTTGACACTTGTCCACACCTGTCGGATATTTATGAAAAAATTCCTTAGAATGGCATTTTGCCCAACACAATTAGATGAAAAGTGATTGAGCTATAGGGAATATTTTGTACACGAAGGCGTTTTGTATTTGCCAATCTGCTTGCTAGGTTTCCAGTCCACACTTGTGACACAAAAAGTTTTGCATCACTGTGGTACCAAATTAAAACTCAGTTGTACAAACGCCTGTATTTTGAGAAGAGCAGAGTAATTAGGAATTGTTTAAGTTTCGGCAGGTCAGAAATTTACTGTATTAAATATTTATATATAAATAATAAATTTAATAAGTAACAAACATACATTTTAACTTACAGCCTATTAAGAAATTTATATAGTAATATGTTTTTTCAAAATATTAATTTTTATAACATTTCATTTGGTCTCTTGCGTGCCATTTACTTGTTTGGCTCTAGCTTTAATCCTGCTTATTCCCCAAAACATTTGCCAGTAGCCCCAACTTGGTTCCAATATGAGCTTACTTCCTAAAAGTTACATGTAGCATAATTAAATGTTTTTTGAAAGGAAACTGTCTTATTTCGTGGTGGTGGCAGTTGTTTTAGCGGCTCATCTCTGAATTAAGGGCAAGGTATATTTTGCCCTCACTATCTTGCCTATTTTGCACTCACTGGTAAACTAGCTGCCATTTCATCCATTCCTTGCTTTCCTTTGGGGAATTGTCACTAAAATTTATTTTGTGTAAGATAATTTGGTCCTCTTGTCTCTTAAATGCAGAGGGGTTTGGATCAGGAGGTCTCCAAAGCGTTTGCCAACTCCGAAGTGCTTGTAATTGTTTTCACGGTGTCCCTCTGCAGCAGGGCTGATTCTTTCTGTTCAACAGTCTTCTTGGCCCCTCCTTACCCCAATCCTGTGTACCTTGTGACCTGTTCTTCAGTTCATGGTTCACATTTCATACATGGGGCTAAATGGAAATAATTAAAATTTATTCTCTTTTTTGAGGGGGAGACTTTTAATAGGTGGCTACTAGAAAATTTAAAATTACTGATGTGGTTCTCATTTGTGACCTATTGAACAGTGCTAATCTAGGTTTAGAAAATATAGACATCGAATGAAGAGAAGGAAGAAGCTTCAAAAAGAGTTTTAAATATCTTTTATAGAAACACAAAATTATATGTTGCAGCTGTGACTTGGGAAAGTGGGTATTCAAATGGTCATGATCAAATAAAAAAGGCCAAAATAATTTAATTAGATTTATCTCAAATCAGAAATATGAACCGCAGCTACCAGATGGATTCCTGGCATAGTTGCCAGCGGGTCTGGAGGTCAGAAAACAGGCAGGAAGGCACGGGTAGCTGCTGAGAGTTGAGTGGTCACTGGTGACAGACCTAAAGCCACAGCGTTTGAGCTTCTCCACCTGGGGCTCACCTGAGTGTGGTCACAGTTGCGGTCGGTGCCATGCTTACTTGATATCATTTAATGCTGTCATTTCTCATGCCTCTGGGAGATGGCCTTTTAGTGGGAAGGAGTAGGGAACCGGAAGGAAGAGGAACAGAGCCGAGTGTGGGGTACTTACTCTCAAAGAGGGCTTCTGTTTTGTCCCTCCCTACCTTGTAGACTGATAAAAAGTAAGCAGCAACTCCACCAGGGCTTCTCCAAGCCAACTGTCTCTGCCGCTGGCTCTGTGGGCCTGCAAGGAGCCAAGCGTCAGAGGGCTGGGAGCCCCATCCAGTCAGTGGCATTTCCTTATGGGCTCTGGAGGATGAAGCTATCATCCTATAACAGGACCTTCCAGGGCGGTTAAGTAGACGTCACTTTTCTTAAGCTAATGCGAAAGATTATTTGGGTAAGTGGTTAGTCTGCACGGCTGCTTTAAGCTATTATCAAGTCCATTCCAGTATCTATTTTCATAAAAGTTAGAATGAGCTTTGAATAAATAAAGACTGACTACTTAAGCTTTTTATGAGTAAATTCGATTTGTAAATATTAGTTGCATTTGGCACTGGATATTTCTAATTTTCTTTAGTTTGGGTTTTAAGTAGTTGTGCAGGAAAGTGGCTTGTTTCCAGCAAAATGGCTTTCATGTGCACCTGATTCTTGCCTGTCTGACCTCTGTATTTGGAGAAAGTACATCAAAAAATTCATGGCAGTTAGTGGAAGAATGAGGAGACCTTTGACTTTAGCTGACAGCTGTCACCTGAAAACTACAGACCTAGAGACCCTCTCAGGTGTTATGTCTGTAGTCCTGACAGTGAGCAAGAATGTTGTTTACATTTTCTGTAAGCAAAACTCTCCCCTTGTTAGGAGTATGTTAGAATAGGGCCTGCAGAAGTGGGATTTTTATCTGTCTACTGGTGAGTTTTTAGTAGAGTTGGTCAACCAAGTTCATTCCTGTACTCTATAGAAGCGCGTCAGTAGAATTTATGATTTGAGTCTGTTTATGGCATCACTTTGGGCATTTTTTAACAAGATACTGTGTTGTTCAAATAGGCCAGTATCACACAATGCTTAATGTGCTTATAAAAGAGAAACAGTGAGTTAAATTCCAAAGATGTCTAAGATTTCAGGCATTTTTCCTATGTGAATTAGTTCTTAGATTGTTGATTCAATTAGCCCTCAACAAAAACACTTTCCGTTTTGATTGCTGAAGCATTTTCATTTTTTAAATTGGTTATTTTTATGTGACACCAAATCTATTAGGAAGAGTTTGGATAAAATGCAGATCCTCTGTGGTGTGCTGTGAGCGCATAGGATGCGGACAGATGTGCTTGCCTACCTCTCTCCCTACTTGCTTTTGGCCTGCCTTGTCCCGAAAGGGCATAAAGGAGTGGTGAGGTCCACAAGGATATTTTGAATCTTACTCTGTTAAAATAATTTCAGTTTTGGGGGAGAGGGCTGTTTCTACTAATAAGAACAGTCACTGCCTACAAAGTATCCTTCCAGCCAGAGTTTCCGCGCGTGGTTACATGGGGTCCTGGTCCGTGACCAGAGCCCAGCATGCCTGCGGGTGAATAAGCCTGGTGGTTGGACCCTTCTGCCATCAGCACAGATCGGGAATGGGAACGTGGTGGGCTCAGAGCCATGAGTGAAATTGGTCCTCTTGGAGAATGAAAGCTTTTCTTGTAGTCTTCTTTCTGAATCTTGTATATTCCTTCCATTAAACATAATGGAATTATGAATTTATTATACTGTTCTCACGCTTGCTTTTCAACATCATTACGGGCGCTTTCTTGTTAGATGCCTCTGTTGCTGTTACCTAGTTGTATGTGGGCCGTAAATATCTAATTTGTACGCAATGACTGATTTTGGTATTTGTATAATCCTCTAGTCAATTTAACTAAGTTGGGCTTTTCCCAGCCCTCGGTGCTGCTGCCGCTCATCTGATTACACTGCTCAGGGGAATAAGGTTAAGGGCGGGCTGTTGGTAACCAGAGCATTTCCAGGGCTTAGTTCAGCAGATGGGCTGCTTGCCTATATTCATACATCTGCTTGCCTGCTGCGGCAGCTGCTGCTGCTTCATGTTGTGTTCTTTTGTTCTGTTCCATCCAAGAATGGAACGCTAGGAAGTGTAGTGAATGGATTAATTTAAGGTTAAGGTTAGTGTTTTGCTTGCTTTCTAAGTAACCAATCATAATAATGCTTCTGGTAGAAGCTAATGAGTTTCTCTTAAAGTGAACTAGATTTATAAAATACAGCTCAGCGAGGGGCTAGATTAGTATTGTTGATGGAAACCAAATTCAAATGCGTAAAATACTGGCAGTTTTATTATTTGTTCCTAATTCTTTGTTTTCTTTTTTCCTCTTCCCACCTCCCACTCCCTTCTAGGACCTATATCCAGACTTTGCCTGACACTGCAGGGTCCAAGAGAATTAAAGAAATATGGAATGACATGAAGAAGCTTAGTTAAGGATTATAGGCTTTGAGGACAAACACCTCAGTGAAGCGAAGCACAGACAAGCTCCCAAGCTGCAGTGTGAAGGAGCTGTGTGTTGGAAGAAGATGGCGGATCCAGGAATGATGAGTCTTTTTGGCGAGGATGGGAATATCTTCAGTGAAGGCCTCGAAGGCCTTGGAGAATGTGGTTACCCTGAAAATCCAGTGAATCCCATGGGTCAGCAGATGCCGATGGACCAAGGCTTTGCCTCTCTGCAGCCATCCCTTCATCATCCCACCACTAATCAAAATCAAACGAAGTTGACCCACTTCGATCACTATAATCAGTATGAACAGCAAAAGATGCATCTGATGGATCAGCCTAACAGAATGATGAGCAATGCCCCTGGGAACGGACTGGCATCTCCGCACTCTCAGTACCACACCCCTCCTGTTCCCCAGGTGCCCCACGGTGGCAGTGGCACCGGTCAGATGGGAGTCTACCCTGGCTTGCAGAATGAAAGGCATGGGCAATCTTTTGTGGATAGTGGCTCCATGTGGGGCCCCAGGGCTGTTCAGGTACCAGACCAGATACGAGCCCCTTACCAGCAGCAGCAGCCGCAGCCACCGCAGCCAGCTCCGTCGGGGCCACCAGCGCAGGGCCACCCTCAGCACATGCAACAGATGGGCAGCTATATGGCACGTGGGGATTTTTCCATGCAGCAGCATGGCCAGCCACAGCAGAGGATGAGCCAGTTTTCCCAAGGCCAAGAGGGCCTCAATCAGGGAAATCCTTTCATTGCCACCTCAGGACCCGGCCACTTGCCCCACGTGCCCCAGCAGAACCCCAGCATGGCACCTTCCTTGCGTCATTCGGTGCAGCAGTTCCATCACCACCCCCCTACTGCTCTCCATGGAGAATCCGTTGCCCACAGTCCCAGATTCTCCCCGAATCCTCCTCAACAAGGGGCTGTTAGGCCACAAACCCTTAACTTTAGTTCTCGGAGCCAGACAGTCCCCTCTCCTACTATAAACAACTCAGGGCAGTATTCTCGATATCCTTACAGTAACCTAAATCAGGGATTAGTTAACAATACAGGGATGAATCAAAATTTAGGCCTTACAAATAATACTCCAATGAATCAGTCCGTACCAAGATACCCCAATGCTGTAGGATTCCCATCAAACAGTGGTCAAGGACTAATGCACCAGCAGCCCATCCACCCCAGTGGCTCACTTAACCAAATGAACACACAAACTATGCATCCTTCACAGCCTCAGGGAACTTATGCCTCTCCACCTCCCATGTCGCCCATGAAAGCAATGAGTAATCCAGCAGGCACTCCTCCTCCGCAAGTCAGGCCCGGAAGTGCTGGGATACCAATGGAAGTTGGCAGTTATCCAAATATGCCCCACCCTCAGCCATCTCACCAGCCCCCTGGTGCCATGGGAATCGGACAGAGGAATATGGGCCCCAGAAACATGCAGCAGTCTCGTCCGTTTATGGGCATGTCCTCGGCCCCGAGGGAGCTGACCGGGCACATGAGACCCAATGGTTGTCCTGGTGTTGGCCTTGCAGATCCACAAGCCATCCAGGAACGACTGATACCCGGCCAGCAACACCCTGGTCAGCAGCCGTCTTTTCAGCAGTTGCCGACCTGTCCTCCGCTGCAGCCCCACCCAGGCCTGCACCACCAGTCTTCACCCCCACACCCTCACCACCAGCCTTGGGCACAGCTCCACCCATCACCCCAGAACACCCCGCAGAAAGTGCCTGTGCATCAGGTAAGGGGACACACAGCCTGTCTGCGTTGTAATATAAAATTCAACATGGTTAACTTGTCTAATAGAATTTTCCTTTAAACTTCATGAAAAGCCTTTTCATTAGGGGTACCTTGATTTTTTTTATCTTGTAGGCTGCTTCTGAATCTAATTTTCCCCCCTATTGCTTTTTATTTACTCACTTAACTTATTGGCTTATGCATTTATTCATCCATTCAAGAATTCTTGAAACCCTCTCTGGCAGGAATTGTGCCCCGTGCTAAAGATGCAGATGTGGGTAACAGACTGGGTCCCTGCCTGCCTCTAAGGAGCTGGGTCACTGCTGACAGGGACCTGGACAGTGGACCCAGGACACTCGGGAGACAAATGTTCTTATTCCCTTCTAGTTCTTCTTTCTCTGTTCTTTGTTGTTTTCTTCCTATCTCTCTATTTTAAAAATACACAAAAACTTGGTTTCCAGCAAAGTTTTATGTATTTGTGGTAGTCTCCTTCATCTTTCCTTTTTTTTTTTTTTTTTGTGGTACCGGGAGTTGAACCCAGGGGCATTCTACCTCCGGGCTGCACCCCCAGCCCTATTTTTTTATTTTTTATTTTGAAACAGGGTCTCACGAAGTTGCGGAGGGCCTCACTAAGTAGCTGAGGCTGGCTACGAACCTGGATCCTCCAGTCTCAGCCTCCCAAGTACTGGGATTACAAGCGTGCGCCACCACACCCGGCTCATCTTTCCTGTTTATATTATGGGAAGCTGCAAAATATGCATTTCTCTAATACTTATTTTGCCAACTGTTGAGCATTAGTATGAATTTAATTTGCAAATGGTAGGAAACCATAGTAAATGATAATCCACAGAATTTGGTCTCAACGAGATTTGGGTACTCAGCACCGAAGTAGGAGTCTTCTTTTTTTGTAAGCTGAGATTTTTGTTATCCTCCAGAGTTTGTAAGAGAATGGATTTAAAATTTAAGCTTTAGCCAGGCATGGTGGTGCATGCTTCTAATCCCAGTACTTGGGAGGCTGAGACAAGAGGATCACAGGTTCGCAGCCAGCCTCAGCTACTTAGTGAGACCATGTTTGAAAATAAAGAATAAAAAATAGGGCTGGGGGTGTAGCTTGGAGGTAGAACGCCCCTGGGTTCAATCCCCAGTACTGCAAAAAAAAAAAAGCTCTAGTATTAACAAAGACATATTTGCATTATAAAATTTGGTATTTAGCTGGGCATAATGGCGCACACCTGTAATCCCAGTACATGGGAGGCTGAGATAGAGGATTGTGGGTTCAAGTACATCCTCAGCAACTTAGTGAGGCTGTCAGCAAGTTAGTAAGACCTTGTTTCCAAGTAAAAAATAAAATTGGGCTGGGGGTATAGCTTGGGGGTAGAATGTCCTTGGATTCAATCCCCTGCACACACCACACACACACACACACACACGTATTTATGCCCTTGACCTATGAAAAACATATCTATGTGTACTGATTATTCTGAGTGCTATTCAAAAGCATATATATTGATCATCCACTAGGGTTGCCATTCTGCTTAAGGGACACAGTAGATGATTTTAGAGCTGTAAGGCATAGCGCTTGTTTGTGTGTGTGTGTGTGTGTGTGTGTGTGTGTGTGTGTGTAGGTGCTGGGATTGAACCCAGGGCATTCTACCTCTGAGTTATACCCCAGCCCTATTTTATTTTTTATTTGGAAACAGGTTCTTGCTAAATTGTTGAGAGCCTTGCTAAGTTGCTGAGGCTAGTTTAGAATCTGTGATCCTCCTCTCAAGTACTGGGATTACAGGCGTGCGCCACCACACCTGACTATAGTGCTTGTTCTGATGAACTTAAAATCAGTTTGGGGGAGACATGTCCTATATGGGCAAATATAAAACATAGTAGAAAACCATGAATGGTTATGTGATAAGTGTCAGAGAGAGAGAGAGAGAGAGAGAGAGACAGGAGATACTAGTGGTGAAGGTGCTTGGCATTTGGCTAGGACTTACCAGGCAAAGTGATCCTTGGAAGGCATTTCAGGTGGTTTAGTGGTCTCCTTAACAAGGGCATGCCAAGGTGAGATTGCTGCAGGGAATAGGTATGGAAAACTGGGACTTCAGGTTGGAAAGTGTAAGTCAGTCCTAGCCTGTTGCGTTCTATATTCTGAAGGTTTAAGAAGTCAGTGATGGTGAAGAGACAGTTCACAGGCCAGATGGGGAAGCTGCAGATGAAGTTGTGAACCAGTTGTCCAGGTCCTCAAGGACAGTTTGGATCAGGGATCAGGTGGTGGATACAGAAGGGGTTGAAGCCATGTGGAAGTGAAAGGGTTTGGTCAAGAAACACAGCCACTCAGGCATGTGGGTGGAATTCAGGCTGGGCTGATGACGTGGAGGTGGGGAAGGCCCCTGGCCTCAGGACCTGGAGGACTTGGAGAAAGCTACCCTCCATGACTGCACACCTCTGCTCCTCAGGAGAGGCTGGAAGCTGGTAGGCGCGGGGTCCGCGGCTGCCTAGGGACACGGGGTAGAAGGCACTTATGGTCCCTGCGGAAGGGTTCTGGGACCTGTCTCCAGATCACCGCGGGGAGGAGAGCGGGGCGGGGAGGAGAGCGGGCCGAGGCTGAGCCCAGCCGAGCCCTGGCGTCCTTCCTGCCCGCGGCGGCGCCCGAGAACGGCCGGGAACCGCTGAGGCCGGCCGAGCGAATGACTGCGCCCGCCCGTGTCGCCCGGTCACTGAGAGCTCCGCACACCGAAGGACTTTCTAGACGAGTGGTTTCTCAGACTTGCCGTCCGGCAGCCCGGGGGTGCCGGGGGTGCGATCGCGGGGGCCCCGTGGGGTTCGCTCCCCAGCCTCCCCGAGTTTTGAGCCCGATGCCTGGATCAGGGATCAGGTAGTGGACACAGAGGGGTTGAAGCCATGTGGAAGTAAAGGGTTTGGTCAAGAAGCACAGCCACTCAGGCATGGGGGTGGAGTTCAGGCTGGGCTATGAAGTGGAGGTGGGGAAGGCCCTGGCCTCCGCGTGCTTTTCGGAGGACGTTTGAGCCCTGGAGGCCGGAGGCCCAAGGGCGGTGTCCCCTCTCTCAGCGGTCTGCAGAGACAAACCTGTAGACAAGGACATTTGAGGTGCTTCTCTTACAAGCGCAGTTACGTTCTCTGTTTTGGCTGTGGGGTTTGCTTTCTTATTTGTGCTTAGCTTTTTATCCTCTTCATATTTTGAAACGCTCAGTTCTGAAAGTAAACCAGGGAGGTATAAAGTCTTGGGAAGAGCATAGAGTCAGAAAGGGATTTGAACTCCTGCTCTGCCCCTTAGTTGTTAATCTTGGACAAGTGATTTAATCTATTCTCAACCTCAGGTTATCAGTAACACAGGAGAAACAGTACCCAAAGCAAGTTGAGATTACATGGGTAAAATAGACCAAGTGCCTTATATAATGTCCATGGTATATATGTTAATTCTCTAGTTTTTAGTTTCTTGATCTCATGAACTCAAACTTTGTTTTATCATTGTCATTATATATTTACATACAGTATAAAATTAATTTTATTTTGAAGAAACAGCTAAATATTATGAAGTACATCTAGTACACCTATTTAGAATACTAGATCTGATTTGTGCAACTATTCCTCTCTCCTTTAGCCTATGTTGCCAGGTGCAAGGAGGATAATGATATGGGTGATTCAAAATCACGTAATCCTAAAAATCTCTCTCTCTCTAAACAACTCACACTCTGTCCTAGAAAATATATCTAATTGTGTTTTGCTTTGGGACTACTAAATTTTTTTTGTATTTCATGTAAGAGTGTGATTCAAAATTAGGCTGGGTAGCAGGGAAGCTACTAGCTTATGTTGAAATAAGCATGTAATTGCTAGCTGAATTATCACATTTATATAGGTTTGTTAACTCTTACTAGTTTTTCCACCTTTTTTTTTTTGGTACTGGGGATTGAACCCAGGGGCCTTCTACCTCTGAGCTACACCCCCCAGCCTGACTTTGTTTCTTATTTGGAAAAGGTCTCACTAAGTTGCTGAAGGCCTCCCTAAATTGCCAAGGCTGGCTTTGAAACTGGAATCCTCCTGTCTCAGTCTCCCAAGTACTAGGATTACAAGCATGTGCCACAATGCCTGACTAAGTTTTTCCACTTTTTTAAAACAAGTTATGCTCTTTAAGTGTTTCATGGATTCTGAATGGATATTTTCTGAATTATATAACATTTAAGTATCTTTAGAGCTAAGGGTCAATTTATATTGGAGAATTAACGAAGGAAAATATTAGAACAAAATTGATTGAATCAAAACATGTAAGATTGTACGTTTTGGTCTGTGGACATGTTCTTTAATGGAAGCTCTAGACTTTTGATTATTTGGTAAGGGTATTTTTTTTTTGAAGGTAAGGGAAAACCCTAACTTATACTTTTTTAATTGATTAGAATGGTGGTTCTCAAACGTTTTTATTATAGACCTTTGCATTCTTAAAAATGATTGGGGAAGCCGGGTGTGGTGGCGCATGCTTGTAATCCCAGTACTTGGGAGTCTGAGACAGGAAAAGCTCAGGTTCATGGCCAACGCCAGCAACTTAGTGAGACTCTCCACAACTTAGACCTTTTTTCAAAATAAAAAATAAAGCTGGGTGTGGTGGCGCACGCTTGTAATCCCAGTACTATGGGAGGTGGAGACCGGAGGATCCGGGTTCGCAGCCAGCCTCAGCTCTCTCTCTCTCTCTTTCTCTCTCTCTCTTTCCCTGTCTCTCTCTCTCTCTCTACTTAGTGAGGCCCTCCGCAACTTCGTGAGACCTGGTTTCAAAATAAAGCATAAAAAATAGGGCCGGGGGTGTGGCACGGAGGTAGAATGCCCCTGGGTTCAATCCCCGGTACCAAAAAAAAAAAAAAAATGGGGCTGGTGGTGTGGCTCAGAGATAGAACACCCCTGAGTTCAGTCCCCAGTAACACACACACACATACACAAGGTAAAAATAAAAAAAAAGAAAAAAGATTGGGGATCCAAAGAACTTGTATTTATGTGGGTTATATGTATTGTCTGCTGTCTGAGAAGTCTAAACTGAGGAAAGTTCAAAATATTGACTTGTTTTAATGACTTAAATTATGACACCAAGCGCTGGGGTTGTAGTTCAGTGGTGGAGCACATGCTCCACATGTGTGAGGCCCTGGATCACCATCACTAAAAAAAAAAAAAAAAAGTGAGCAGTCTGCGTGTGCAAGTCATGGGCCTCTGGAAAATCTGCTGCCCATTTGGAGAGACTGAGCGTGAGAAGGCAATGACTTCTCAGCGTCATGTACAAGTCCATTCTGATATTACAGATCCTCCAGGGCTCCCTGTCCATGCTTTTAGAATGGTTGGCATGAAGGAAGAAGTATACAGGCTTTGGAGTCTGAGCTTTTGATAGGAGCACCTTTAGCTGATTCCCTACCCCCTGACTTTGGGCAGGTTCTTTAGCTTGGCCTCAGGGCCTTGGTTTCATTATCTCTAAAGTGAAGGTTCATCTACCTTCCTGGTAAGAAGCATAGTGAGATTAACAGTAATGTTTTTTTATGTACATGGCAAGGACCTAAAAACAATACATTATCCAGCAAGAGTTGAAAATTGCCTATTGCAAAGGTTAAAAAATAATTTCACTTATTTTAATGCTTAACACTGTCATAGTTGTCTGACTTTATTGGTTCCTGGGAACATTTATTAAGTATCGAGGCACTCTCTGCCCTTCCTTGGAAGAGAGAACCATCTTGCTCTGGGAGGAAGGGGATGCAAAGTGCACTGTAGAGACTAGCACTGAGAGACCTGATCTTAGTGTGGGTGAAGCTGTGGTCTGGGAGGGCTTCCTGGGGGGCAAGTGGGGTAAATAAGCAAAGGGGGCAGGGGAGGGAAAAAGTTTAAGCCTTAGGAAGCAGAAGATGCAAAGATGAGAGGCCCCATGGGCTTTGCATGTCCCTGCATACTGGAATGTGACATGGGCACAGGAGAGCTCCGCAGGCTTGGCCAGTGACCCTGGGGTCCCTGGGGAGTTTTCAGCACCATCGGGTGTTCTGTAGCACCCGGGCTCGCGGAGAGTGGAAATGGTGTGGGAACAGGAATCCAGGTGCAGTGGACATGGATGAGAACCTAGAAGGAGAGCGAGAATAGCATTTTGTTTATTTGAAAAACTTACCCTAGAAAGACAGAGTAAGTGTATGATCCTTCATGTTATAGGCCACTCCCCAAGTTTTTGAATAGCTCATACTGCACAGTCTACACAGGTGTCCCAGTTCATGGGTTATTCTCTCAGATGGAAAGTTCTGGTGGAATTTTTAGGGTCTGCAACACTGTGTTCTTAGAATAATATATTTTGGATATATTTGTGCTCGTTTCCTTAATTTGGTCTTGAAATACAGTCATCATGAAGTACAACAGAAATACAAAAAAAAGTTTAAAGGACCACTAAAATTGAGGTAATAGGTAATAATTTCCCCTTGTCATTTTTCCCTATGAGATGAGAAAGAGAGAACTTAGAAGAATCAGTGGTGCAATTTTTTTCATTTCTCTGTCTTTCCATGACATCGTAAGAACATCTTTTTAAAAAAGACTTTCTGGGAAAACCTTTTCCTGGTAAATCTCAGGTTGAATCAGTCCTCTACTGAAATTTTGCATTTACCCCGTGAGTACAGATTCCAGACATGGGCGAGTAATTGACAACTCTGAAGTAAATGTATGCAGAAAGGTGGTTATGTATCTCAGGCATCTTGTATGCTAGGTGTTACCAGAAATAGGGGAAAAAAGAAATGCCTCTTTAACAGAGAGATGTATCTGTTAATACTAGCTTTGACATTATTTATATGTTCACACTCTTAAAGAGGTCTGAGGAAGATGGGAAAATAAAATATCTCTAAAGAAAAACCAGCTTTTTACTTAAGTGGCATTCAGGAGCTTTTCCACGTGTACCCCCTTTAAAATGTAGGCACCTTAGCTAGCCCCCATTGAAGCAGGTTGCCTTTCCTGTGCTCACAGAAGGCAGAGGAAGCCACTACTTTCCCTGGCTATTTCTTCCTGAGCCTTCGCTAAAGCAAGCTGTAGACCTTTACTGCTGCTTGCTGCTGCTTTGGTTCCTTGCAGCAGCCTGTTTTTTTTTTTTTTCAGGAGGATGCTAAAGTGTTTTTCTGACTACCTCAGTGTGTGTATACTACAGCTTAATGAGTAACCTCTCTGCATTTCCCCCTCAGCATAGCTGGTTTATCTCAGAGATTAGAATGTGGGTTAACATAGAAGTGCCAGGTGTAGAGTTAAAGCAGAGGGGGAAATTCTGGTTCACCAGTCCTTTTGCTTCATGGTCTGAAATCATGAACGAGCTCTGCAATGCTTTGCTTCTTAGATGGCTTTTATTTTGTAAATGGGTATTATTTCCTGGGGCTATCAAAAATGTAGGTAATGAGAACTTAGTTTTCTTTCAAAGCTGGATATGGGACCTCTGCTAGGTGTCTGTCTCAAGAGCCAATTGATTTTCTTAACTGTTAAGAAGCCACTTTTAGATACCACAGCTCATCTTGTATCTTGGGTGCCCTCATTCAACTACATTAAACAAATATTTATTTAGTGCCTGTTGTGTGCCAAGCGCTATGTTAAGGACTGAGATTGGCAGCATGGTGGAAGGTAGGGTGGGGGACAAAGACTTCCACTAAAGTGGACTAGGAATTTTGTTATATAAGTATAAAATTTTGGCCATCATTTCTTACTTTCTTGTAGATCAGCACTGTGCAGTTGATATATAATGGTGCTGCAAATGCAAGCCATATATGTTATTTTAGATTTTCTAGTAGCCATATTAAAAAAAAGAAACTGGTAAAACTAATTTTAGTAATCTTGAATTAACCCAACATATCAAAGATATTATTTTGACACATCAACATTAAAAGTCACAGATACTTTACATAAGTATTTGAAATCTGGGGTATATTTTACACAGTGGGCACAGACATTATTTTAGGTGCTCAGTAGCCATGCATGGCTGATACCTGCCATATTAAACAGCATGGTGCAAGACTTCTTTCCATACCACTTGCTTCAAACAATTTTTAAAAATAAGTTACTATAGATACATTTATGAAAAATAAATACATTATAAATTGTTAAGTCATATGATGGCAGTCATCTTCCAAGATAGGTGTTATCCACCCTTAGTAAGGTTGGGGAAATAGGAGCATTGTTTGGTTATCATCAGCAAATGTAGAATTAGAGGTGTGTATAGTGTGTGTGGGGTATCAGTATCAGTTTATGAAAAGAGAATGTTGTTGTTGTTGTTATGGTGCTGGGGATTGAATACCCAGGGGCATTCTACATCTGAGCTACACTGCCAGCCCTATTTTATTTTCATTTTGAAACAAGGTCTCACTAGGTTGATAAGAGTCTCACTACTTTTACTACTTGCTGAGGCTGTCCTCGAACCTGCAATCCTCCTGTCTCAGCCTCCCAAGAATTGGGATTACAGTCGTGTGCCACCACACCCAGGAAAAGATAGATTATTAATGTGAGATTTCATTTGTTCGGATTTGCAGGAAGGCTGTCTAAATGATGTCTGTCCTGTGGAAAAAAGTAACATGTTTCTCTGAAAGGTAGTTTACAGCCATTTTCAAGATTTTACTTCCCAGTGTTGTGTGGATACTTTTAGTTGTTTACCCCCCATCAAAAAAAAAAAAAAACCCTTCATAATCTCTCTTTGCTTCTCTTTCTCTAATAGCATTGCTTGTTTCTTTATGAAAATGGTTCTCCACGGGTAAGGAAAAAGCCTTCATTTTTTACCATTATGTATCCTCCCCACTTTTCTCTTCATTTGGTCAGTCGTTCAGAAAGGCAGTCTCCTGTGCTGCAGCAGTTGTCTGGGGAGGAATTGGGAAGTGGGTTGGGGACAATTAGGGGAGAAACCATTGCTAGAACTAACCTGGAGGCTTCCCTTTAGTCCTGGCTTCCTGATGTTCTCCAGTCTCTGTAGTTGCAGCTGTACATCTACAGATCAGCTCTAAGTCACCACAGAGACATGGTCCTCATTTAAGTTCTTTCATCAGGAAGCCAGTAGCAACTTGTGCGTTGCCTTGCAAAACTCTAGTAGGTGACAGTGCATTACCACACTAGGAGTGAGGTTTTGTTTTGCTTTTCTTTATTTAGTGCTATTTATTTTCTTTTTTTAGTGTTAATCATATATATATATGAGAGAACCTTCTAGGACTATAGCATGGCATTAGGGATGGTGGTGGTGGTGATGAATTTAAGGGAAGTTGGCACCATTTTAAGAAATCAACTTGATCTTTGGAGCCCTCGTTATTCTGCTCGCTTTTTTTGTGGCAGTTTCCAGGACAGCGAGAGTGACAGCCAGGTGAGGCCAGGAGGTAGTCCCTTATCTCTTGTTTTAAAGTTTGAATCAAAGTCATCACCCAGGCAGTTATTTGAAGGAAATGTGTTTTTTTTTTTCATGTTCCTTAATGAAGAGCATAGTATTTCTGTTTTAGAGTGAGTTCTCCACCACTTTTGTATTTAATTCTAAACAATTCTGTACCGTAGGTTTTAGGAGAGTCCCAACACTTCAGCCTTAACTATGTGAAAGAAAAGCAGCAGTTGCTTTAAGGTTTGAGCATGAGTTATTAATCCCAAGAGCTTTTTTGTTTTGTTTTGGTCGAGGGCACGAAGAGTCGTAGACTGTCTAGAAGGTGCTAGTAGGAGTGTTGGGAAACCTCGCTGAGGGTTTCTGAATGGCAGGTGTTCTAACTGGTTGTGCCCTCCATCTTTTCCTGGGCAGCCAGTGGACTTGCTGCACTAGGGCGGGAGCCCCACCCTCACCCATTTGGTGGGCTATGAAGTCTTTTGGTCCTTTGCCAATGGCGGTTCAGTGTGTAGGGGGATTAGGAGGTTGCAGGGTGTATTTCTATGCTAGAGGATAGGCAGCAAACTTTACGGAATCCTTTTTCTGAACCTTTTAAGTTAGGTTCAGTTTTTTTTTTTTTTTTTTTTTTTGCAGTACCAGGGATTGAACCCAGGGGCATTCTACCTCTGAGCTACACCCCCAGCCCTATTTTTTATTCTTTATTTTGAAACAGGGTCTCACTAAGTTGTGGAGGGCCTCACTGAGTAGCTGAGGCTGGCCACGAACCTGCGATCCTCCTGTCTCAGCCTACCAAGTACTGGGATTACAAGCGTGCACCACCAAGCCCAGCTTAGGTTCAGTTTTAAGATCATGTTTCTCGATAAACTCTTTTGGCCTGAACATTCTCCTTAACTTAAAAGTCATAAAATTGTGAAGTTACTCAGAGTTACGGTGTGTTTGTTTTCATTGTTAATTTTAAAAACACTGCTAAATGTCAGTCAGCATGAAGAGATACTAAACTTTAATACCATTTTGGAGGTATTAAAGAAATGGACATTGGGAAACTCACTGGAGAATTTACCTTAGCTTTGACATCTTAATGTTACTCTCCATCCTCTGTAGTTCTAGCTGTAAATTTATAGATAATTTGTAAGTAACCATACGGAGAGATGGAATTGGGGCAATAAATAAGAAGAATATGCTGACTTTGCTATAAATTGGCCCATTACTAAGCTAGCTCCATTTTTGACTGCTCTCCTACTACAAAGACATTTCCATGAAGGAGAGCTTTTGGAGTGCACGAAGGCATACCTTGATTAAAGGGGATAAGTCAGAGTTCCTTAGGGAAAATGATTTAGTGATGCACCAAGTACTATTTCATTTACATCAGCTATTCCTCCAAATTTTTTCCCCTTTCACATTAAATATATTCATTTGAACAGTGGGGCACATTAAGGAGGAAAACAGTCATCTTCACACTGGGGTAAGATAGTACGGCAACTCCTGTAAACAGTGTTTTACCTGATTTGACCTCTGATTAAACAGGGTGTCCCTGTCTAATTTTGGACAAGATCTGTGCGTAGAGCTGAGCTTAAAGTATATAGCTTTAGTTTTTGCAAGAAAGTAAAAAACCAATATTGACATATAAATTAGGTGTCCAAGATAGGGTATCATTGGTGAAGAAAATTACCAAAAAAAAAACCAGTTTAAGACTAGCTATTCATAAAATAAAAGTGAATCAAATCATAAGATCAGGTTTAATAAGCTTTCCATGTTGAAATCTTGAACTATATTAAATGCTAGAGTGGTATTTCTTGTTAGTTAGGTATAAATTTAATTCCAAGAATAAGTGGGAACAGGTGCCCGTTAACTTATTCCATTTAGCGTTTCCTGTGTCATCTCACACCCCTGCTATTCTGTCTAGTGGTCACACCGTGGGTGTGCCACCAGGACCCTGCCCCCCTCCTGCATGGATCGTTCGCTGGTGGGGCAGGAGCCCAGCGCTGTGAAGACCTGGCCTCTATGCGGCACGACAGCGGCATTTGTGTGTGATTCTTCCAGTTTTTTGTTAAGTCATTTTGAAGACTTACTTAACTTCTCTAAACCTTAGTTTCCTGAGGATAATAATTGTACCAATTGCACAGGATTATTATGAGAATTAAATGAGATAATGGCTGTAAAGTTTTTAGCACAGTGTGTGGCATGTGATAAGTGCCCAATAAATGTTAAATACTTTTATTATAACTGCTGCTACAGTGCTTGTTGAAATGAGCTCTTGGAATGCTTTCTACTCTTTCACTTTAAAGTAGGAAGGCTTTCTCTTTTTTTGTAAAATAGGGCATTATCTATCATGCCTTAAAAATCAATCGATCAGATTCTTTAAAAGCAAACCAAAATTCATAATGTTTTTATTTTGGGGGAAAGCTGTCACATTACTGTATTTCTTTTCAGTTAAATCTCTAGGAAATGTGGTATTGAATATATAATGCCAGCTGGTTTCTCAGTGTTTTAATTTTTAATTGAAACTTTTGAAGTTGAAACTAATTGAATTAATTGAATTAATTGAAACTAATTGAAGTTGATTGAAACTTTTAATTTTAATCAAGGTGAAAACCATCATTTATTTTTTGGAAACTTCAAGTGGCAGCTTAGGTTGACACTCTTTTTCATATTGCTAGGGAGGTTTGCTGGTATTCCCTCTAGCACCCAGAGGTTAGCCCACCGACCTATGAGGTCAATTATTTAGGTGTATATATAACTCAATACTACTGAGTCTTTACTTTGTTAAATATAAATAAATAAATAAATAAATAAATTAATTTGTGGCACTGGGGATTGAACCCCAGAGGCATTCTACCTCCAAGCTACACCCCCAGCTCTATTTTATTTTTATTCAGAAACAAGGTCTTGCTAGGTTGATGAGAGTCTCACTACTTAACGAGAGTGCCCTTGAACCTGCGATCCTCCTGTCTTAGCCTCTAAAATACTAGGTTCACAAGTGTGCGCCACCATGCCTGGCTCTAAATATAAATTTAAGGTTACAGCTGTCCTCAATCCAGAGATCCACTTCACCCCTTTGTTACCAGCACCTTCCAGCATGCTCTCCCAAGTTCCGAGATGATAGTCTACCTTTGTTTAGGGAATGGATTCCTGTCAAGTAGTACTGAAAGGCACAGTTGTGAGTTCAGTTGATGTGTGAAGGCTGTACCATTTCAGATCTTTTTAATGCTTCTTTATCCTAATTTGTTTTTCTTAAAAAGTAACTTCATATGCTTTAAAGTGAAATAAGCACAAAAGAAAAAGAGGACTGCTGAGATTTAGTGTAGTAGCTAAATTGAAAAATATCACCAACAAGGTGATTCACATTTTCCAGATATGTAAAGTTAACATTTTTGGAGACAATTTTTATCCATCTCATAACACCATGGCCACTTTTAAAAGTTTATGTTTAGAGCTATAAAATTTTAGATCTAAAAGAGGCACGTTAGAATTGAGCCTGAAAGCCAGTTTTGTACATGAAGAGAATGCAGTTATATTTTTGTTCCAATTAAAGCATAAGGGGAAAAGTCCTTTTGTTTATTGTCAAACTTTACACACACACACACACACACACACACACACACAATATATATATATATACACACACATATACATACATATACACACATATGTATATACATACATACACACACACACATATATATATGTATGTATATATATATTTTTTATTTTTTCCCCGGTATTGGGGATTGAATCCAGGGGCATTCTACCTCTGAGATTCTACCTCTGAGTTACACTCCCAGCCCTATTTTTTATTCTTTGTTTTGAAACAGGGTCACACTAAGTTGCGGAGGGCCTCAAGAAGTAGCTGAGGCTGGCCTTGAACCTGTGATTCTCCTGTCTCAGCCTCCCAAGTACTGGGATTACAAGCATGCATCACCACACTTGGCTCACACTATAGTTTCTAAACATTTTAAATATTTTCCTAGTGTTTTAACTTTTATTTTTATTTTTTTGGTACTGGGAATTGACCCCAGAGGCATTGTACCTCTGAGCTAGATCCCAGCCCTATTTTTTATTTATTTATTTATTTATTTATTTATTTATTTATTTATTTTGCGGTACCAGGGATTGAACCCAGGGGCATTCTACCTCTGAGCTACACCCCCGGCCCTATTTTTTATACTTTATTTTGAAACCGGGTCTCACGAAGTTGCAAAGGGCCTCACTAAGTAGCTGAGGTTGGCCGCAAACCCAGATCCTCTGGTCTCCACCTCCCAAGTACTGGGATTACAAGCGTGTGCCACCACGCCTGGCTCTTACTTTATTTTTTTTATTTGAAACAGGGTCTCAGTAAGTTGCTGAGGGCCTTGCTAAGTTGCTGAGGCTGGTCTTGAAACTGCAATCATCCTGTCTCAGCCTACCAAGTACTGAAATTAAAATCATATACAACTACTCCCTGTTATTTTAAATATTTTAAAATAAATATTGATAAAGAAAAATGAGATTGGAAGTAGAAAATCTATTATTACCTGATATCCCTCAGATACAATGTGTTTACCAAATATCATGTATGTTTTTATATATTACTTTATTGAACTGTAATCTGTACACAGTTTGTGTATAACTTGAAATGCTCCCTTCTTGTCATGGAAATACTGCAGAGTAGTTGCAATCCAGGATGTCGTATCCATCCATTGAACTTAAAATTTAGGAAAAGAAAAAAAATTTTAAATATACTGTGTACTGAAGTTTGTCAGAATATATCTAGTGTTTTATTTATTTATTTTTTTGCGGTACCGGGGATTGAACCCAGGGGCGTTCTACCTCCGAGCTACACCCCCGGCCCTATATTTTTATACTTTATTTTGAAACCGGGTCTCACGAAGTTGCGGAGGGCCTCACTAAGTAGCTGAGGCTGGCCGCGAACCCGGATCCTCCGGTCTCCGCCTCCCAAGTACTGGGATTACAAGTGTGCACCACCACACCCGGTGTATCTAGTGTTTTTAAGTTACTTTTTAAAGTTTGCCTTGTATTTTGATATCATGCTAATAATGAATTTTTATAAAAAAGTATAACCTAGCCCTGTGAACTTTCTATCATAATGAAAATATTCTATATTTGCTGTTTAGTAACTGCTGGCCACATATGACTGTTGAATCCTTGAAATAGGGTTAGTGAGACTGAGGAACTGAAAATTTAATTTAATTTAAATTTAACCACATGTGGCTAGTGACTTCCATGTAGGACCATTCAGATAAAGCCAAACAGGACAAATTATTTAAATTACCAGACATTTCTTTGTTGTGTGCCTAGCCAATATAAGCTTTGTGTTTCTAGTTTTTTTGTCTCTCAGGTGGCCCTCGCACCAAAGGTTCCTCATGTGTTTTGGCCTGCCAGAGAGTGATAGGATATAAGACTGACACAACTCACTTTATTTTTGAAATAAGTTTTTTCTGTGTATTAGCCAGTTGTCAAACACAGTATATTATTTTAAGAAATAGAGCATCTTGTATTAAGGTATAAATGATATTTTTAAAGTTATTAATCCCAAAGAAGTCGTAGTCACATATTTCATATAAATATTTAAAATGCCTGAGGTAGGTACATTGT
This sequence comes from Glis glis, assembly GCA_004027185.1. Classification (NCBI taxonomy): domain Eukaryota; kingdom Metazoa; phylum Chordata; class Mammalia; order Rodentia; family Gliridae; genus Glis; species Glis glis. The sequence continues at coordinate 24,840 of PVJS01008582.1, forward strand.
ACATCTTAGATAATATCCCCTAGATTTTTAGTCTGTTAATGAGGGCATGGATAGGACCTCAATCAACAGAAAATAATTTATCAAATTCTCTAGGCCATCAGGAGTCTAACTTACTATGAATATATGCAAATGCTTAATTTTATGTTATGTGAAAAAAACTTCAAAGAGTCTAAAATACTAATTTTGTATCTTATTGCTGGAGAGAGAAGCCCTGTTCTTTGGAGACCAGGTAATAACATCATCTGTTCACCATTTCGAGACCAGATAATAATCATTATCTATTTTGAAAGTTGAGTTTATAACATTTGTTCTCATCTGTATGAAAATGTCACACTTTTTGCTGGCAGTGGGGCCATAAAACATGGTTGTAGATAGCCAGGTGTATTGTAATCCCATCTACTCCAGAGGCTGAGCCAAGAGGATCACAAGTTTGAGGCCAGCTTGGGGCATTTTAGTGAGGCCCTGTCTTAAAAAGTGCTAGAGATATAGCTCAGCGGTAGAATGCTTGCTTAGCAAGTGCGAGGCCCTGGGTTCAACCCCTAGTACAGGGTGGGGGTGGGGTGGGATGAGACTATAAATAAGCCCAGGATTTCCCTTGGGGAAGAATTCAGCCCTTTATTAAATGAAAATTCCAGAGCAGCCTATCCAGTGGAATTTGGATGATGGAAGCGTTCTCCGTAGTGTCCAATATGGTAGCCTGTAGCTATTTATGGTTAGGAATCACTTGAAATGGGCATGGTGAGACTGAGGAATGGAATTTTAAATTTTATTTAATTTTAACCAACTTAAATGTTCAGTAGCCACATTTGGCTAGTGGCTAACAGATTGAACTGTATTAGTGTAATTCCAGAGTCATAATTTCATAAAGTAGTAGCCTTCAAACTTTTTTTTTTGTGTGTGTGGTACTGGGGATTGAACCCATGGGCATTTTATCTCCGAGCTACACCCCCAGCCCTATTTTTTATTCTTTATTTTGAAACAGGGTCTTACTAAGTTGTGGAGGGCCTCACTAAGTAGCTGAGGCTGGCCATGAACCTGCAATCCTCCGGTCTCAGCCTCCCAAGTACTGTGATTACAAGTGTGCACCACCACGCCCAGCCACTCTTCTTTGGCCCACTATAATTTTCCAAAAAATTAAAAAAAAATTCTGGTTTGATTTTTCATTTCAAATGAAGTAATTCCGATGTGTTTGAGTGACAGTCATCTCTCCAAGCAGGCCTTGGTTGCCAGGATGAAGTGAGGCACTATCCCCGTGGATATTTCTTACTGCAGTTCTCTGCTTTGCTGCCAAGCAACTCCTCCTTAAGAGGTTGGTGAAACCAGAGTTTTATACTCCAGGACAATGCACTGTAATAAGATTTGGGGAGGTTAAAGGTATTTTGCTAATTGTGATTGTGATTGTTACAAGGAGAAACAGTAGAAAGCTGATGAATTAGTAGGGAGTTCATGTGGTTGTTAGGAAATTGGAAGTGGTCCCTAAAAGTATTCCGGTCCCTTGGAAACTAACACTTTGGGGTTCTCCAAGGATCCACTTATTCTAGTTCGAAGACCAAAGAGAACGGTCAATTGTGACTTCATTATTGGTTCTTAATATTTCACATTGGCTCTGCACATCAGAATCACCCAAATGTTTTCTAAACAAAGTTGCCTAAGCTGCTAGTGTGGGCCCCCTTGCTTGTGTCTTGAAGAAGCTTATTAAGTAATTCTGTGCATCAAAGACCCAGAGGGATTGCCGTAGAGCATGGTAAAGACAGTTCATCCGAGAAAAATTTTCAGAGCAGGTTTTACCTGGTGATTTTGTGGGAAATCTTTTGTGGAAAATCTTTACTAATTTTTCTATGTATTGTGGGAGTAGAGTACCCAAATAGATTCAGTAAGATGGATTAGTAGAAACTAGACCCAGGTAGCCAAACAAATGGACTTGCTGTGTAGACGTGTTAGTACTGAATCACTCACCTTTAGAAACTATGCACCAAAGATGGCATTGTTAGCGTTGATAGGAGTGTATTTTGAACAATTTTGTTTTGACATGTAGAGGTGCCAGGACTATTCTAGCTAATAAAACAAGGCATGAGTCTAACTAAGCAAGAACACTTAATTTCCTGTTACTGAGGCAGGTGGTATTCCCTCAGATCATACCCAGTATATGAGATTAATAGCTACAGGTAACTGCTCATCTGTTTACAACTGTGTTTTGTTTAAAGAAACAGTTCTCATATATTTTAGTTTCAGAATCCTCATGCTCTTGAATTTTGTTTATGAGGGTTTTATCAGTTATTCACACTAGAAATTAAAGTTAGGAATTTAAAAATACTTATTTGTTTAAAATAACAACATTGAACCATTACATTAACATAAGTAACATATTTTGAAAATAAAAAGTAACTATTTTCCAACAAAACATCTAGAGACGGAGGGCAGGTTTGGTGGTGCACACCTGTAATCCCAGTACTGGTAGGCTGAAATAGGAGGATCACAGGTTTGAGGCCAGCCACAGCAACTTAGCAAGGCCCTCAGCAACCTAGAGAGACCCTGTTTCAAAATAAAAATAGAGCTGGGGGTGTAGCTCAGAGGTAGAATGCCCCTGGGTTCAATCCTCAATCCCACCAAAAAAATAAAACAAAACCCCCAAAAATCTAAAGAAGAGAGGAGGGGCATTGTTTAAGATTCTTGCTAATATCTAATGTTAATATCTTTTTAGGAAATATAGATATTCTTTGCTACTACACCAAAACTTGAAAAGTAGTAGTTTCTTAAATGTCAGTTGGAGTATGTGAGCTGAAGCTACACCAGTTAAATTTTTATACACTGGACCATAGCTTGTACTCAGAATAGGTTTTTTTTTTTTTTTTTGCGGTACCGGGGATTGAACCCAGGGGCATTCTACCTCCGTGCTACACCCCTGGCCCTATTTTTTTTATACTTTATTTTGAAACCAGGTCTCATGAAGTTGCGGAGGGCCTCACTAAGTAGAGAGAGGGAGAGAGAGCTGAGGCTGACTGTGAACCCGGATCCTCCGGTCTCTGCCTCCCAAAGTACTGGGATTACAAGCGTGCGCCACCACGCCCAGCTGAATAGTCTTTTTTTTAACCATGCACAATTTTGTATCATTATATATTATTTTGAAAATATTTTTTCTCGAGTTATGTTGATTTTCCACATTTCATGTAAAATATTAAAAAAAGAAGTCACCTTTGTTTATCTCACCACCAGCTTATCAGAACAGTCTTTAAAGATTAAGACGTTGTCAAGCCCATGGTTGTTTTCAGAGGTGTAGTGTTCTGTGAAAAAAGGCAGCCAGTTCCCTCCCATCGCCAAGAGTTGGCCAGTGCCTTCCTTCCGCGGCTGCCCTGTGCACGAGTGCTCCATGCGTCCTTCCCTTTTCCTCCACAGAAATTGACGGGTCAGGGATATTGTAAGTCAATTTTTACTGTTTTGTCAAGGACATTCTTAGGTGAGCTGGCTTTTTTCTTCCTTAATGTGAATTTGTGGGCCTGCGGAGATTAATGATTACTAGTAGAGTTTGCTCTCACTGCCTTGATTACATCTGCACCATCAGTGTAAATACCAACACAATGCAAAGGACAGATGATGTCTTAGTATATTATAAAGAAGTTCTATTTGTTATGAATGTCCTGAAAGGGTTTGGGGATCCCCCCCATCCATTGAGGGAAATTCCAAGAAACTTTTTGTAAGCTTTTCCTTACAAAATTGAAGATCCATTTTTTTTCCTAGGAAAAACTCCAACTCATGTTTGGGAGTGGGAAGGTGAAGAGCAGAGGCCGTGCCGGTCGGCACTCCAGGCCCTGACTCAAGCTGCAGTGAGCCCAGCGCCTGTGAGAGAAGGATGTAGGTGGGCTGTTTTTTTGCCATTGAGTGCCCATGGCTGCTGATGGTGTTTGCTTCCCTCCCTCCCTCTTTCACGTGTGTGTGTATGCGCACACGCACGCGCACACGCACCTTTTGGTTGAGAGCATTTCCAGTAAAGAGGTGTGCTGGGTGGTTGGGAACCATTCCTGTTGCTGGGCAGAGGCAAGCCGCTTCAGGGGTCTTGCACACGCACACACGCACACATGCACGCATGCACATGAGCACTCACCTCCTGACCCCACCTGCACGTGCCCAGCTGACCCAGGCAGGCAGAACGTACCCTGTGCACTTCTCTCTTCATGTCTCTAGTAAAGATTCTCTGTGAAAAACATGTTGAAATGACAAGCATGGTGTGAAAAACAGGGTAGCTGAGAAAGGACAGTGGCCAAGGTGGGCCTCAGAGGGTGGCAGGGTCTAGTGAGGGCACTGGCTCAGTCAGCTGCTCATTCATCAGACTGCCTTGCCTGTGATAAACACTGAGACTGTGCTGCCGAGTGATAGTTTTTTCTTGCCTCCAGGAGCTCAGCTGTGCCTACCACTGCGGGTAGGCCTGCATTTGGATTGTCGTGTAGTAGACATTGCTTGGGAGTGAGCACAGGGTTGAGTTACAGGGCAAGGGGAGGTCATTCATTCATTTTGGGATTGGACAAGGCTTCCCAAAGGTTTTCAGCTTTAGAAATCCAGAGTTGATTGGCTTTTCGGGATTGACTGTTAAGACAGTACTGGAGCTGGTACCTGAAGAAGGAGGAGGCCAGCCACTACATCACAGTGGCTGTTTCCACCATCACCGTTTCTACTTTCAAGCTACACCAGAGCCCAGATTCATAACCAGACCATGCTTGCTAAGAAGATAGTAGCAGCAAGGCCATTTATGTACCTGTGACTCATTTACTTGGCCATTAGTGTTTCCAAAACTCATTTAGGTGTTTGTTTTGTTTTGTTTTTACCATTTTTTAGAATAGGTTGCTTTTGTAAACATTTTTCTTATTTATTTATTTATTTTGCGGTACCGGGGATTGAACCCAGGGACATTCTACCTCTGAGCTACACCCCAGCCCTAATTTTTATTCTTTATTTTGAAACAGGGTCTCACTAAGTTGCGGAGGGCCTCACTAAGTAGCTGAGGCTGGCCATGAACCCAGATCCTCTGGTCTCAGCCTCCCAAGTACTGGGATTACAAGCGTGCACCACCACACCTGGCTCTCATTTATTTTTATTAATCCAACAGCACTAAAGAATATTTATTAACTACCAAGAATTATTCTGGGTATAGCAGTGATCACAGAGCTAACATACTAGTGAGGGAGGCAATCGACCAACCAAGTAGAAGTATGCATGTATGATTTCAAATAGTGATATGAGTTACGAAGACATCAGCTGAATTACTAGGATAGAGAAGTTTGGAGGGTGATAATTTGGGTAAGTTGGTTAAGGAATGTGTCCTTGGAGGGTAACAGTGAACAGAAAATCTGAATAAAGTAAAGGGGGCAAGCCGTGCAAACACCTGGGGAAGCACAGCCTGTGCAAAGGCGCTGGGGCTGGGCGTGCTGGCTGTGTGTGAGCAGCGGCCAGGAGGCCCGTGTGTGTAGAACGTGACGGGGAGGGGGAGAGTCGGTGGAGTTTTGGTTGTAAGGGTAACTGGGGTCAGATCAAGGACACTGTTCTACAGTAATGAATTTGAATTTCCCTGAGTGAGATGGAAAACTATTAAAGACTTTTGAGCATGATTTCAGTGCTGTGTGTCTTATCAGGCTCACTTATTCTTATTTTTGATGAGTAGCTAGGAAGGCAAATTTGTTGCACAGGGAGACAAATTCAAGGCTGTTACAGTTGATCAGGGAATATATAGTGGTAGCTTGGAGTAGGTTGATGGTAGGAAGTGGTCAGATATTTCAGGGTTGTGCTGACAGGACTTGCTGATGGATTGGAAATAGGGTTTGAGAGAATGAGGGAGATGTTGGAGTGAGCAGACAGAAGATAGGGAAAACTGTGGGGGAACAGGTCAGGGCAGCAAAAAATCAAGTTTGGTTTAGACATGTTAATTTGAAGATGCTTACTAGACTCGGTTGGAGATTTCAGATAGGGGGTTTATAGATACAGCATTTAGGGGCGAGGTTGGGCTGGAGGAGAGAATGCACGAGCTGTCAGTGTACAGGTGGTGGCTTCTGCTGTGGGCTGGCTGAGCTCATGCATGCTATGGGGAGGGAGCAACGTGAGGGTGTGGTGTGGTTCAGTCCACTGTTCATTGATCTGGACTGAAGATCCAGGAGATGGTAGCCAAGAAGAGTAGTCAGGAAGGGAGAAGAGGACAGGAGGGCCTGGCCTGGAGCCCATGCAGAGAGGTTTTCCACGAGAGAGTCGTGGATTGTGTGCCCATGCTACTGGCCAACTCAGGTGAGGACTGAATCTTTCCAGTTTTGAAGATCAGCCTTTTCCATGTTCTTGTATGCTTTTCTACAACTTATCAGACCAACTCATTTTTAGTTGTTGTTGAATTTTAGCAGAATTCTGAATCTGAGGTTGTGGTTCACCAAGAGATATGATAGCACTTGGCATCTACCATGTATCCGTCTGTATTGACTCCTAAGATACACAGATGAATAAGAACAGCCCCTCTAAACTGTCCAGACTGCTTGTGACCTCAGGAGAGAGCACATGTAAGACTCGTAGCACAATCCGTGATGAATTCTGTATAGAAACTGGTGGCCAAACAGTGCTAGTTAATTGGTGCCAAGGCCGATATTGGAACCAGGACCCTCTGACTTTCAGTCTCCTATCCCCTTATTCTAGCTGACAGCATCTTTACACATATAAAAACATAACCAATCTTAAATCTTTTGAAAATAGTTAAGGATGTCCATTTAAAAACAAAATTACTTCTTAGGTACTGCAGGAGAAATCTTTCAGCCAAGAAATAAGATTCTCATGGGGGCCACAGTAGAGGATCATTGCAGTGTTTGTGCATTGCTTGTACATGCTCCTACCACAACCACCATTAAAAGTGGAAGACAAACCAGGGCAGGTGGGTGGGTGTGTAGGGAGAGGGGGTCTTCTGTGTTGCTTGGATTGGCAGGACAAGCATTTCTTTTAAATCTCACATTTCAAGCCAGGCCTGGTGGCTTGTAATCCCAGTACTTGGGAGGCTGAGACAGGAGGATCGCAGGTTCGCAGCCAGCCTCAGCTACTTAGTGAGGCCCTCTGCAACTTAGTGAGACCCTGTTTCAAAATAAAGAATAAAAAACAGGACTGGGGGTCTAGCTCAGAGGTAGACTGCCAGACTGCGGTACTGGGTTCAATCCCCAGTACCGCAAAACAAACACCCCACATTTCATCTTTGGATAAATTTGGATTTGTAGTCCACTCAGATATATCATGTTTGCTTAGCAGTTGTTTAGACACCCCCCTCCCCCACCCCAGGTCCTCAGATGGAAAGCAGGACACGCCTGGAAGTGCTCTCCTGCTTGCCGAGAACCTCTGGTGCTCTGCATGGACTCTGAGGCAGTGCTCCTGCTGGGGGTTTTGTGATGTTTCTATTTCCTGACCTGTTCACAGTCTTGTAAACTAAAAATTTTCCTAAGATGTAGACAGTCTCAGTTGGATAGTAGGTAAAATCTAGAACATCTGCCCTTGACGAGAGGTGCTGAGGTTGTGGTGGGCCGGTTGGAGTCAGGTATGAGGACCGTGTCTTCTGTCCTCTGCCCTTCCAGGTGCCACCGGCCAGGGCCCCGGCTCCCTGTTTTCAATCAGCCCATCCTCCAACCTCTGAGTCGCATCTGTGCCTTCTCTTCACCGGCCTCCAGCAGGTCCTCTCAGAAAAGTTCTCTTGAAGCCGGGCGTGGTGGCGCACGCTTAGTAATCCCAGTACTTTGGGAGGCGGAGACCGGAGGATCCGGGTTCGCGGCCAATCTCAGCGCGCATGCACGCGTGCATTCGATCGATCAATCAATCGATCGATCAATCGACCGATCTCTCTCTCTCTCTCTACCTAGTGAGGCCCTCTGCAACTTCGTGAGACCCGGTTTCAAAAATAAAGCATAAAAAAATAGGGCCGGGGGTGTACAAAATGTTTCCAGAGCCTTCTTCCCAGAGCACTCACCCCTAGTTAGAAATCTCTTCCTCTGCAAAGCCTTTCTGCCCCCACTATTGTGGGGTGGAGCTCTCCTCCACACCAGTCTGGGTTCCTCTGCATCGTATCACTGCTTATCTGCTCACCTTGGATGGCAGCACAGCATAGGATTGAAGATCTTGTGGCCTGGAAGTCCTGACTCTGTCACTTAACAAGCTGTGTTACTTAGGGTGAATTACATAGCTTCCCTGAGCCCCCCCCCCCAACATGGGAATCATGCTTGGACCTGTCTAATAGTGTCATTAAGCAGAATAAATAAGATAACGCATTTAATGTGCTTAGAATTATGCCTGGTACATGGTAAATTGCCTGTAAATTATTACTTCTATTAATGCCACATCATTACTGTTATTACTGCTACCAGGAATATATTTGTGCTCTGTTGCCATCACTGTATTCTAAGTGGAGTGAGCCAGTGTCCCTGCCCATTGTCATCTTCATCATATCCTCAGTACCTGGCACATACATTCTATAGGTATTCATTGAATGTGTTAGGCTTACAGCTATGGGAACAAAGATGTCTTGGGCAGTTGGGGGTTGAGACTGGTCTTTTAGGGATGTCCTGCTGGAGGAGATGTCTTCTAGGGTGAGCTGTACTGATAGCTGGAAGCTAACCAGGATCAAGAGTTGTGTAGCAAGCCGGGCGTGGTGGCGCACGCTTGTAATCCCAGTACTTTGGGAGGCGGAGACCGGAGGATCCAGGTTCGCGGCCAGCCTCAGCTCTCTCTCTCTCTCTGTCTCTCTGTCTTTCTCTCTCTACTTAGTGAGGCCCTCCACAACTTCGTGAGACCCGGTTTCAAAATAAAGTATAAAAAAAATAGGGCTGGGGATGTAGCGCGGAGGTAGAACGCCCCTGGGTTCAATCCCCGGTACCGCAAAAAAAAAAAAAAAAAGAGTTAAGTGGCAGAAGATGGAGGACCCTGGGGAGGGTGGTTGGAGAAGACAGGACTGACTGCAGAGGCGAGGCCAGCAAAGAATCTGGGAGCTTTCCTGGGCCTCATGAAAACAGAGCTTAGTTCTCAAGGTCTTATGGTCTTGAGGCTTGGGAAGTGGAACCAACAGTTTAAGCCCCATGCTTTGTCTCCCTGTCTGCTCCTGCCTGGGCTCTGGCTTGAGGGCTCTCTTCCTGGGCTTCAGGGAAAGGTAGATTGTCATCCCCTCCTCCACTAGGAGATGGGTGGTGGAGAGAAGTGTACATGGGTCATAAGTTTCAAACATTCCTTATACTTCCATTTGAAGTGATTGAAATATTTCACAACTCAAGAGCCATTTGAATTTTGAAGTTTATTTAAAATTATGTACAATAAAATAACGAGCCTTTTTTAATGAAAAAAAGTGTGATTGATGTAATCCAGCTGTTGTTGGAAGGTGCCTGTACCTTTTTGTTTCTGGAGATGAAATTCTGAGAACATTTTCTAGGTCTCTGTCCAGGCAGTGCTCGTATTTGGCAGAGTCTGTCCAGGGGAGAGGTGAACGACTGTGTTTTGTTTGTAAGTAGGGAGGCCACATTGCAGCCTGTGTTGCCTGCTGACCGTTACAAAGGATGCTCCAAGATGGGAGAAGAACCCTGTCCACCCATCTATCCATCACCACTGTTGTGCATTTACAATGTGCTATTCTCCAATAAGCTGTTTTCTTTAAAAAAGAAAAAATTCCAGTTACTACATAGTGGTGAAACTGTAGCAAAGAGAGTTAAGTGCATTGTTTGTTTGGAAGTAGGAATGCAACTTAATTATTCCTGGGGCCAGGAAGGAAGATGATGCTTGACAGGTGAAAGGGATAATGGAGAAATTTATACAGACATAGTACAGAACATGATGCTTTCAGAGCACAGTGAATGCTGCAGCATTGCCTTGGACCAGTCAGTACAGTGTGCCTTCATTTATATATGCATTTATGTGTTCAACCGTAAGTTTAAGGCACTGTTGCTGGGCACCATGGTGGTGCAGCTGCTGTAAAAGTATAAACGCATGAGGCACGAGTGCCCTTTCTAAGAGAGAAGAGAGCACGTGCGAGCAGCTGCTGTGCCCAGAATGAGGGTGGAGACGTGACATCCTCGTTCACATTTGACGGTGTGGAGAGACGTTGATATTCCACCCACGAACACTGTGCCTACAGTATGTGTCAGTCCCTGTGTTAGGAGCTGGGGATATATGTATATATAATAAAACGGGAATATAACATGCTGCTCTCCGCTGCCCTTCAGGGGCTCACAATCCAGAGGACTAGAGGATCTAATAATAGGTAGTCAGGCAATGTGATAAATGTTCTTTGACCTTATGAGGACACTTGACTCCACCTGCAGAGATCAGGAAAGGCCTCAGGAAGGGGTTATGTTGAAATTGAGTTTTGAAGATTGAGCAGGAATTAATTGGGGGGAGAGAGTGGAAGAGGGTGTTCTAGGCAGGAGGAATGATGTCCACAAGTATTCAATGGGGAAAGAGCGAAGTGCCTTTGTGTGACTGCACTTGTTAGGCTTGGTGGCCACAGTGTGTACTGGAGAGGCAGGACACAGCCTGGAAAGGTGGGCGTGGGGCAGGGCCCTACCAACCACCAAGGATTTCAGTTTGAAGTGTAGCCCACAGGGGATCCTCATTGTATTATACAAAAGCATAGCAATTTACATGTTAGAATGATCTCTTTGCTAACATTCAGAGGGTACATTGAAGAAGATGAGCCTAGTGAAGAGGCCCTCCACTGGAGTCCTGGACTAGAGAAGCAGAGGGAGGAGGGGCTGCTGAGAGGACGCGGGCAGGGGCAGCTCTCCAGCCTTTGCTGTGACTGGTGGAGGTGAGGAACAAATAAGGTTTCTGTCTGGGTTGGGTGACAGGGTATCCCAGTGGCATCCGCCAAGATGGAAAAGTGGGGTGGTTAGCAAAGGAAGGTGGTTTTGACGTGTAGTGTGTTGATCGTGAGATGCAAGCAGAAACATCCAGTCCTAGGTGGAAATAAGTTACCTATCATGGTGAGAATGGAATCCTGAGGACTTAAAACGAGAGACAGATATTGAGATTGATTGATTGATTCAGGAAAGGGTGAAAGATATTTAGCTTGTGTTTGCCCATAAGCAAGGAATTGATATGGCTGGAGTGGAGAGAGAAAGGGAGAATTACAGGGGATAGGTGAGGGAGGTGGCCATACCACTTAAAGCCTTGTGGGCCATGGTGACAACTCTAGATTTTGCTAAGACTGAGATGGGAAGACATTGAAGGTGTTTAAGAGAGGGGTAACGTGATGCAATTTAAGTTTCAAAAGATTTCTCTGACTATGTGGCGGATAGCAGGGGCTGAAGCAAGGAGGTCTGCAGCAGAGGCTGCTGCGGCAGTTCAGGCAGGGTGTCCTAGTTGAACATGGGCAGCGATAGGAGAGGCAGTTAGAACGCGTTCCGTGTTGAAGGTGAAGTCAGCTTCCTTTACAGGTGGCTGGAGGTGGAATGTGAGGGTTAGGAAGGGTCAAGGATGATGCCACGTGTGTTCTGCTGCTGGGGGAGCGGGGCAGCCTCGTGTGGTGGTGGGCACGGGTGGGAGTGAAGCATCTGCTTTAGAGTGCATTACGATGGAGATGCCTTTGGGGGCATCCAAGTGGATATATTGACTAGACAGTTGGGTAGAGAAGTTAAGAGTACAAGGGAGTGGTCTGAGTTGGAGAAGGACTTTGGGAATCATTGTCATAGTTAGTATGCAGCATGTGGCACTGGGCAAGGGAGGAAACATGAGTGGAGACAAACTCCAAGCCTGGCCGCCTGCAGCACCACAGAAACGATAGGCGGAGAGCATGAAGGACATGGCCAGGCAGGAGAGGGCGTGGTCCTGGAGGCCACACGAGGAGCAGGGAGTGAGCAGCTGTGTCAGGTGCCCATCAGGTGGGAGGAGGAGGAGACCATTGGGGGTCACTTTGACAGCCATTTTTGTGGAATATTAGTATGGTCAGAGCACATTCAAGAGCAGTGGGAGGAGAAGTAGAGACAGCAGATATTGTCACTCTTGCAAGGACTCTCCTCTCTAAAGGAGAGCAGAGAAGCAGGGCAAGAGCTAGAGGAAGATATGTTGAGAGGCCCGGTAAATATTTGACAAAGTGAAAGAGAAGGCTGTGCAGTTGGAAAGAGCTGGTCAGGCAGGAGGCAAATTCAAAAGTAGATTGGTAGATCAATTTGGAGGAGATAGCAATTGAAGATATTCCCCGAGGCAGACTTCTTCGAAAGGACTGCTTTAAAGAGTATTTCTACAAGGGTCTGATGTGATTTCCTGGGGGTGACCGAAGCCAGGGCAGTGTTTGCTTTGGCCACGTTTCTTGGCTTCCAAGGCTCGCAGCACCCTGGTGGTGTGTCTCTCTGCTGCTGCAGCCTCTGCTCGGCTATCTACTGGGAGTTTGGATGCCCCGAGGAGCCCCTGTCCTGAGGTCAACGCTGTCCCCCCACCTAAGGCCTCGAGACCTTTTCTATGTGAGACTTGCCCTGATTTCTCCTGGTTCTGGGACTCAGACTGAATGCCTTGTTTTTTGTTCTATCTTTCCTTTGTCCTCCTCTTTCCTGTCCTTGCCCTGGTTTATTTGTTATGAATCTAGGACTTCAGAGGTTCACAGCATGAATGAATTGTGTATACCTAAGCATTATTACTCTGTGCATAGTGAGCTGTTTAATAAATATTATTTTATGACACATTTTACTGAGCAGAGACTAAAATTACTATGAGACCTCATAGATATTAGTTAGGTATCTGTGAAATGTGATTGTGTATTATTGAATTTTCTGAAAGTTTTTTTTTAAATGAGAAAAGTAAATTGTATTTGAAAGTTTCATTTGGATTTCTTATTTTGGTATATCTTATTTAATCTGGCCTCTCTATCATAGGTTTTTGAGTCTGTTTTACTTCCTTTTTGTGTTTATCTGAGAAGTTTTCTTAATACTTCACTCTGAAGTTGTCTTTACTTCCCTCACCCCATCTTACAAATGCTTATTTCCTTAGTTCATTTTTAAGAGGGTGTGTCGGGGTGGTTATCATTGGAGTAGGGCTGAAAGCAGAGACCCTCAGTGGGCTTGAGTTGGAAAACACTTTACAGATAAGCTCCTCCAGCTTCATCTTAGATGAGAAATTTTAGGCATCTTAGGTTGTCTTCTTACTTGTTATGGTCGAAACCCAAACCTAGTATTAAATCCTTCAAGTTCGTTCTATTACTTCTTCTTTTAATAACTTGTTTAAAAGGAGCTGCCAGCACGTGGCAGAATGTGCCGAGGAGGAGTCTTTCTCTGTGTCTGTGCTGATGTCCCTGGGTGGACCTCAGACCCCCAGCAACCTGTGAGGCCTTGGCGGCATTAGGGCCATCTGGGCCATCTGTGTTAGTTTGGCCCTTCCTAGTTGGAGGTAAATCAATCTGCATGTTGTTTCCTATTTGCCAGCTGTCCCTGGGGATGGGGGTCACAGATACAAAAGCCTGTGAGGTTGCTCCCCAACTATTTTCTGTTTACATGTCTGAATTTGCTGTAGTAGAAACTAAAGAGAAAACCTTTAGGTTTTTTAATTAGATAATTGGTTAGTGTTGGACTAGATATTAGATGATTATTACATTTCGAAACTATAAAGCTTACTTTAACAACTTTGAATGATAATGTTAAACCACTATGAAAAAACTTCACTCCTTTGCTTATATTCATATATAAATATTGCTAAAATACTCCATCTTAATGTGAATAATTACTTTCTTATTCATTTCTCCCTAAATTGTATTTAAATGAGAATATAAAAACATAGGTGTTTGTGTTTTTAGACAGAAATGAAAATATCTGTCAGTCTCCTGAAGTAATATATTTTCAAAGTAGTGGTGAAATTTTGGCATAAACAAGTTAACATAGAAACAAGTTGCTCAAATACAAATCTTTAGGTAATGGCATCTCTAGCATTTTCAGTGTTCAAATATTTTCAAATAGATACAGGTATCTAAGAATTCTGAAGAAGGTTGGCGAATGGATGTCCACACTGTGACCAGGGTAAATCACACAGTTGTTGAAACTAAAGCAGCTAAGTTCAGAGGGTACGGCTGTTTTATAACCGTATTTAAAAATCTGTTTCTCTTTTACTCCCTCAAACTGAGTTCAGAGATATAATGGATCCCATTATAGGTAAAAGGTCTGTGACTCAGCCATCGAGCTGCTCAAACTCTTGGCTGTTTTAATTGCCACCATTAAAGCTTTAGTACTTTTATCTCATAAAAATAGATATCATTGATGTAAAATGTGTGCCTATTGAAGATACATGTGTACTTCTGCCCTTATGGTTAGCTAATCAGCCGTTTGACTCTGAAGTTAGTTAGGTTTTATGCAGATGGGAACATGACATAGATCACAAATTTGTTCTGGTTTAGTCATTTAATTAAGAAATTCCAGTGGTAATAGGGGCAACATCTAGCTAGAATATCTTCCATGAAGAAACTTAACTTTTGTTTTTGTTTGCACTTTAACTACATTTAATTGATGGACGAGTGGTGGATTTTTACCAAGTCCTTTCATGAACCCAAGAGAACTACGTTTCTCTGATCCTAATACTATAATTTCAGTACTTCTGGGGCCATACATGAATCACTCTTCTGTGCCTATTTAACACATCTGTTTAAATTTAAATATGGTAATTGGAGGTGTTTCTCTGCTTATCTTCTGGTGTATACTTATAGACAAAAATACAAGCCCTGCAAAGGGAAAATATCAAGGTGTGAAGGAAGCTCCAAGAGCACAGTGGGGGCTAAATATTAAAATGTGAAAAGCTGGTTCATGCTGGGCTTTTCCTTCCAGTATGCTGTCATGTCACAGCCATTCATCACTTATGTTGTTGTGCACAAACAAGGTGAGAGGTCTAGAAGAGATCTAAAGTGAGTGCATCTCAAGAAAGTGTAACTGCCTGCCCATTTGTGTGCATATTCATTTCTCTTTTGTAAAAATAGCAAATAATTGTTGGCATCTTGTCAGGTTATTCTGTTTTGCTGTTGTAATTATGGAATTGTATTCAGATAAGGAAAAATATTACTATAAAAGGGACTCAAAACAGTTCTAAAACTAAAACTTAACCACACAAAACATTTGTGAGCTAATAGACATAGTCAGGCTTCTCTTCTTGCCCAGCTGTGTAGATTCAATTATAATAATTTTCTCAGTTGCATAACATTGTTGTTTGTTTATTGCTGCGTTATTAGTCAGTGAATGAACCTCCCTCTTTTTGACCCCTCAGCAGTGTTTATAAAATACTTAATTGCTTTGGTATCTTCTGTTTTGTATATAATTCCAGCTGGAAGGAGTCATGGGGACACAGTCCCCTTTAAGTGTTAAACTGATTGTTTTCTAGTATGTAATAAACTTTCTTTTGAAATAAGTATCATGAGCCTTTAATTTTGCTTATTGTGTAGTTTGTTTGATTTTTTTTACTTGAATATGAAGTGATTTTTCTTTAAAACTCTTCCTGTGACAGTTTAAATGGTAGATACCTGACTAGCACCATGTGCTCTAGCTTCATGAAACGCTGGATTGCTTGGGTAGCCGTGGCTCTTCCTGTCTGAGTGGGCCTCACCCGTGTCCGTTTGACACTTTGTGCTCCACTCCGCTTGCCACTGCCAATTCCTCCTCTGCAGAGATGCTCAGCAGGACTGCACGGAGAACATGGCTTTGCAGAGAGAGTGCCTGCTTTGAATTCTTTCTCCTCTTTTTGTGACTTGGGGCCGATTTCTTAACCTCTTTGAGTGCCTTGGTTTCCCCATTTGCAAACTGGGGACAGTTCATAAGATTGTTGTGAGTCTGGAGCAGTGCCTGGCATGGAAGTGCTCAGTGACACTCTTAGCAGCAGTGTCTTTACAAAGGTGTCTGTCTGTCTGTGAGAGCACAAACATTTCACAAGGAAAGGGGTCCTAAGTGCAAAAGTCAGAAAGCATTTCAAATAGGGTTAAGAGGATTTTAAGGTTTGTATTAATATTAGTGTATGGCTCAGGAACAATGCTGAAAGCAACATCCTCTCAGTTTTGGTGGCTCAGGGTTCGGGTGTGGTTCAGTTCGGCCCCTGCTCAGGGCCTCATGGGGCTGCAGTCAGTGTCCTCAGGACTGTGTTCTCATCTGGAGTCCTGACTGGAGAGAAACCCGCATCCAGCTCCATTCAGGTTGTTGACAGAATTCACTTCCTGCGTTGTATGACTGGGGCCTGCAGTTCTTGCTGCTGTCACCCGAGGCTACCCTCAACTCCTGGAGACTGCCTGCCTGCCTGCCTGGCTGCTGCTCCTGCCCCTGGTTCCTTCTCCACTGTGGTCATAGGCTTCTTCAAAGCCAGGAACAGAGAATCTTCCACTCTCTTTAAAAGCCTCCCCTGATTAAGTAAGGCACAGCTAGGATGTAATCACCCCTTGGAGTAACCCCAAACCGATGATTTGGAACCTTGATCAGACCTGTGAAATACTTTGGCCATATTCTCTTGGCTTGAAATCACAGGTCCCTTCACACTCATAGAGATAATGGGGCCATCTTAGAATTCTGCCTCCTACAAGATGTGAATCAGTTTTTATATAGGATCAAAGTAGTCTGTCATTAAGCATTTATTATAAACTAAATTTGCAAGACTTCTAGCCTCTGAATCTAGAGAACTTAGAGTGTGTAAATTAACTTTATCACTGAGCTTCTTATAAGTAGATTGTTTTCCCTTTCAAAGATAGTTCTAGTCCCAATTCTGTACAAATCCCTGGATTGTTCAGTGCTAAAGATACACCTCTTTTCAATCTTGAAGTTTGACTTTCTAAATTCATAGGAATAATATAGTAAGTTACTTTTTTTTGCAGTACCGGGGATTGAACCCAGGGGCATTCTACCTCTGAGCTACACCCCCAGCCCTATTTTTTATTCTTTATTTTGAAATAGGGTCTCACTAAGTTGTGGAGGGCCTCACTAAGTAGCTGAGGCTGGCCGCGAACCTATGATCCTCCTGTCTCAGCCTCCCAAGTACTGGGATTACAAGCATGCGCCCCCATGCCCGGCTAGTAAGTTACTTTTAATATTGACGTTTTAAATTAATAGAAGCCTAAATATAAATTTGGTATATATTGCTTTTTCTAGAGCCAAATTCTACATTTCACCTCCAGTTTAAAGATCAAGCATGCTGTTGACTATACTAGTGTTAGCAAAACTCTGTGTTAAGTGTACAGTAAAAACGTGTTAAATTGAATTAAATTCTGTTTAGTATGTAAGTTTGGCCTTTATCTTTAGTGTCTTCAAATAGGATTGGTCTATGTAAAACATTTTGACCAGTCGGAAGCACTGTTGTCATGTATTTACTGGGTACCTTCAGATGTGTGTGTCTACTCCCAAATTCAACCTTTCTGGCATACTTTTGAGAAAATATGGATCTTAGGGCTAACTTGAAGTAAACAAGACAAATCATGTGAAATGGGATTTCTATAGATTCTCATTCATTGATAGTTATAGGTGAGTGTACTAAGGGAAGGGCACTATATACACAAGGTGATGAAGGGAGGAGAGAAGGAGAAACCATAAAGTTTAGTTTGTTTAGCCCTATGAACATAGTATCTTTGCCATTTTTACTTTGAGCAAGAAATGTCCAATAAAAAAAAATAACAGTTGATGACTTACTACCCTAAGGAGTCTAGGAATCCAGAATAAGGGGTGAAAACATGAACCTCTCATTCCTCTAATAGGTTCATATTTTGGTTCACTCATGATAAGCCAGAGGCACTGTGATGCTCACATTGCAGACCCTGCTTTTTTTCATGGTGTCATTCTTGCAGGAGAGGAGGTGGGCACACCTGCTGTCAGTAGGGGTCATCCTCCTCTTGTGGGCCAGGAGACCCAAGACGTTATTCCCGTTGCTGTCGTAAGCTTTGACATGTGTTGGTTGCATTTGGGGTTGTTTTTGTTTCTCCCCTGCCTAATGATATGGGGGTAGCTTCTGTTGGCCCCTTTGCTTTTCTCTTCCTTCTATTTAAAGTATTTCAGGCACAGGAGATGTTCAAGCTCAGGGGCATTCTGGTTACTCCCATACCCTTTTTGGAAAGCCAGCACATGTAAAATCAATGGCCTCATAGAAACCATTAAACTAATTTTTCCAAGCTCTTATGAAGCAGTGGAGACGCATCAAAAGCATGTTGAGTTTAACATTAGCTTCCCTCTATGCCCTAGGGCGCATGTGTAGACAGGCTATTCCAACTCTGTGGCCTGAGACATAAACCTATGACTCTGGTGCTTTTCCTAACAAGTAACAGGCTGGAGAAAAGAAATAGCAGAGTCCTTGAGATAAGGTAGATGAAGTAAAAATTCATATAAACAATTGTGCGTAGGTGATTTGGGGAGAGTTTTCAAGTCAGGGCAAGGGGTGGGCTTCTCTGTTTTTGGTTCTTAAAGATTTGGAGCAGTCCCTGGGTTAAGGTAGGTCTCAATATTGACCGAATTGAATTGTACTTCTAACAAACAGGGAAATTTTGAGAATCACACTAGACTTTTGTTCCCTGAGAAGCACAGTAAGAATATCAGTTCTTGTCTGTACTTTTAGTCTTTGGGTGACAAGTTAGAGATACTCTATAACTTTAGTTCAGAACTAGAGTTATCTGACCTTCAAAGAAGGCAAACATTCCCAATTTGTATTAAAGGCCATGGTCACCTGTAGACAGAGGTTAGGGCCTTCAAATGAAGGCCTTTATGGTTTTGGAGAAGGACAACAAGCTGCTCCCTGGGTTTGTGCTATGGCCACAGCCATGGGCTACCCGATCACATTGCAGAGATTCTCAGGGGAGCTGGGTCAAGTGTATGAGTTTCATAGCAACATCTCCTGTGCTAGAATTCCAGTGTTGTCATTTTCCAGCTGTATAATTTTGAGTAAATTAATCTTAAAGCTTCTGTTTCCTCCTGTCTAAAGCAGTAGTAATAATGCTGCTGGACCAGCCTCAGACTGCTATTCTAAGAACTGAAGGGGTACATAAAACACTTAATAAAGCTCACGGTTAAAAACCCACATCAGTACAGTGCCAGGGAAGGCTTCAGGACATCCCGTAGTCCCTAGCCCGGGGGGGGGGGGGGGCTCCTCAGCACCCTTTTCTCATTGCCCTTCAGAGGGCCTGGCTGACACAGTGGCCTGGCTCTAGGCCTCCCTAGCTGCCCCTTCCCCACCAGCACCCTCAGACTGCAGGGCAGCCTCCAGCCATGTGCATGAGGCCTAGTCAGAATCATGTGGGCAGAGAAGATGCTTCAAAAGGGGAGCCAGCCAGAAGGGTGGCAGTGGGTGGGGGTACAGGGCAAAGGAACATGGACAAATGGCAGATAGCCTGTGCTCCTTCCTCCCCTGTGAGGGAGCCTGCTTGCTCCAATTAGAACTCCTCAGGCATTTAGGAAAAGCTTTTTAGCTTGGTGGAGTTTCACTGCTGGATTATTCCAGTCAAACTGAAGAAACACCACAGTGTAGTGATTTACACATTAAAAATGCTGTTTGACGATTCCTATGGTATGGCTCCACTCCTGAGTATGTAGACGATGCTTACTGTGCCGTATCTGATGTGAAACTATTCAGCTTTAAACTTAACATGACTGCTTGTTTCATTATTTTGGCTCTACTATTTCAAACTGAGTTTATATTTAGACACCATGAAAGTGGCTCATGTTAATTTGTAGCTGTTTGTATGTGAATGTATTCTAACAACAATTAAAAACACAAGCAGAAAACTGAAGATTCAAAAATGCCTTTACATGATATTTATTTATTTATTTATTGCGATACTGGGGATGGAACCCGGGGGCATTCTACCTCCAAGCTACACCTCCAGCCCTATTTTTAATTCTTTATTTTGAAACAGAGTCTCACTAAATTGTGGAGGGCCTCACTAAGTAGCTGAGGCTGTCTGCGAACCTGGATCCTCCTGTCTTAGCCTCCCAAGTACTAGGATTACAAGCATGTGCCACCACGCCTGGCCACAATTTTTTAAATTAGATATTTTAGCAATAAATTTCAAAAGTTTCATTCTAAAATTGAATGAATCTGAAATAAATGCTAAGTTATTACATTATATTTCAGAATTCTTTTTATTTAAATTGGTAATTCTCTTGGCTGTGTCTGTTATAACAAAAATTGTACAATTCATCCTTATATGATTATACTAGCATTCCTATTTTATTCCTACTAGTGATTTAAATTGGGCATAAAAGAAACTGTCTATTCAGTGAACTGTTTTAGTGCATAAAATGTAAAATTATTTGTTTATCCTAGAGTCATATGCTGTCTTCTAAAACTTTTGATAATCACTGCTTTGAGACAGACAAATAAGCACACACACTCCCATCCCGGGGAAGGCAATGGATTTGCCTTGCTTTAGGTCATATCAGTATTATCAAAAGTGTATTTTGAAGAACATTTTACTCAAGATGCTGGAAAAAGGGAATGCCATGGTTAAATACCTTTAGGGCATGAATATCCCTATCCAAAATGCTTGGGACCAGAAGTGTTTTATTTAGGATTTCTGATTTTTTATTCCAGATTTTGAATAGTTTCATATATATATATATATATATATATATATATAATGTATATATATTATACATAACATATCTTGGAGATGAAACCCAAGTCTAGATAAAATTCATTTATGTTTGGTATGAACTATATACATTGCGCAAAGGCTGAAAGTAATTTTATATGTAGATATTTGGTAGTAGGGATTGAACCCAGGGGCATTCTACCTCCAAGCTATACCCCTAGCCCTTTTTATTTTTAAACAGGGTCTTGCTAAGTTGCTGAGGCTGGCCTCGAACCTGTGATCCTCCTGTCTGGGGTCCCAAGTACTGTGATTACAGATGTATGCCGCCATGTTTGGCTTTATATAATATTTTAACTAGTTTTTTGCATGAAATAGTTTCATGGTATAGAACTTTGCACTTTTGGTGTCCTGTCAGTGCTCAGAAAGTTTCTGACTTGGGAGCATTTCAAATTTCAGACTTTTGTATTAGGGATGCTCAACCTGTATCAGCGACCCCGTTTTCCACCCCCAACCCTGTGAGTATATTAAGGGCTTAGAAAGCTCCGTTGAACTTTGGTTAGCCCCAAATTCTCCTAATTCATGTGACCCAAGTCCTCTTTTCATGAAACACTTTTGGATATTCTTAAGTTAAAAAACGTTCAATACTTTTTGCTCTCTCAATTAGTTCATATGACCAACAAGCCTTATATTGTTTATTTGTGGTTTTGTGTTTGTACATGTATCCACTCAGCAAATAATTTTCATGGAAATTGATAAGAAGGAGCCAAATAAAACTAGCATATAAAAGGCTTGAACTCTGAAGCCCTGACTATTGATACTAGATTTAACCAAGCAGAAAATATTCCAGTCTTCAGTTGGATATTAAAGAGTATTTTTGTGCTTATTATTCTGTATCAGAGAATCAAAGTTAAAACATTTCAGTTGACCATTCAAACATATATCTGCTCATCTTCATTTACTCCCCCACAGAGCAGGTTTTAGAAGCTTGCCATTCCCTCAGTGTTAGGATGATTTGACTTGCAGGCTGGTTCCATTGAAGAACAGATTTCTGGCCAGCGCCTGCCTCCCTTCTGTCCCAGCCTGGGCTGACTTCTTTCAGGAGCCTTGTTGGCTCAGCCTGGGGTAGGTGCCCTGCACTAACCCCTGTAGGTACTGTGACTGCCTTGTTCACTATTGTATCCTCAAATATTTTTTGAATGAATAATTGAACTGGGCACCAGATATTGAGTAGTGTACTTCTTATTATCAACATCATTGTTGGAGTCTCAGTAGGACTTACTGAACCTTTGCTAATGCTCTTTGTATCGTGGCATGCTTACTTGGCTGAAGACTGAGCTTCAGTTTTCATACCAGAATTCCTTTTTAAAGAGTGTAGAGGGATCAAGAACCCGGGGAAGTTAAGAATGTCAGAAATAAAAATGTGTCTCCAGAGCCATTGAAAAAATACCCAATAGTACATTTCAATCTTACATGACTAGTTAATATTTGTATTTTTATAAACCATAGCTTGGTGTGTTTAAAGCTTGTATTTCTTGTTACCTGGGTCTTCATTGGCTGGCTACTTCTTTACTAGGATCAAATTTTCTCTGAGAGTTCAAGTGCCTCCTCTTTATCACTTCCTTTTAGCTTAGTTTGCAGGGGGCAGGTCTCCAGAAGTACCACATCACTCTGGTCCAGTGGTGGTATCTCTTCCTTTTAGTAAAGTATTATTTTGATGTTAGAATTATTTATATGTAAACAAATACATGTTTGTAAATAAAATGTCCATAGGTGTCCCAGATCTCAAAATATTGTGATTTTGCAGAGATTATATGTCGGAAGCATTGCACACTGTGGTATTACAGTGCTTGTTCATGTCACTCAACATGGCTAACAGGTTGAGGCTTCTAGAGTACAATTAAGGCAAAACATAAATAAGATCGCATTTTAAGCCTAAAAATGCTGATGAATCTTGGAAGAAAAGCACACTTGACATAAAAAGTTTCTTCTTCAACATGCTTTTCCTTTACTTCTGTGATGCTCCTGAGCATGTTGGGTCAGGTTCGCTTAACGCTGGCAGAGGGATTGACCTCACTCTCCACCTCAGCTCTCCTTCCATTGAATTTTCATTCTGTCCATTCTCTCGTTTATATAAGGTAACTTGTTTGTCTGTTTTCTGATTTATGTGCTATGAATAGTGGAGTTAAAGATAAAAACAGTTACCTTTAGCGTATGGTAATTTTTCTAGCAAAACACACACACCTGGAGTCATTTTTATTTATCTCTTAAATATCAGTCATGCTGTTTCAGTTCCAAAAGTTGATGGCATAGTCCTTATATATTCCATAATATTCCAAAAGGCATATGGAATTATGATAGAAAAGATGCCATGCAGAAAGTCCTACAGGATGTATTTAAAAATACCTTTGGTATCTAACATTCTCCACATTTGCTCTAATAAATGAGAGGTTTTAGGAATGCCCTATATGGTAATATCAGATGTTAATGGCATTGATTACCTGTCAGGCAGTGGGAAGTGATGGGAAAATGTCCGCTGTAAAATTAAATAGCATTAGAGAAGACGGCACCATGCATCTGGGGTGGGAGGGGTCTGGGCCTGGGAGACTTTGTCAGGGTATTACTGGGAGCTCCGGTTCCTCCCCCCCGCCCCACATGATTAAGGCAGGCCATCTGTTCTTTGTTAAATGTTTACGAAAACAGATTTTCTCTAAAAGATTTAAGGAGATGTAGGTCTGGTAACACTATAATATTTCTGAGCACCTCTTCACCCTATTTCAGATAGTACCAAACATTCTGCTACATATCAAACAAGATTAATACTTTTTTATATTTAATCTGGGCATTTTCCCTCCTTATGGGAAGATTAAATTTTTTTTTACTGAGTTACTAAGTTTATAGCATCATTCACTTCTAAAAGAAGCATCTAAAATGATTTATTTGCAAAACTGTAGATAACTGTTCACTCTTTTGGGTTGTATGTTATATGTCTTTCCTAATTCACAAGTGTGTGCTAGGAAATCTCTCATTAGAAGCTGGTATTCTGTTACTAGAGTTAATGCCATGCAGTTTAAAGAGAGGTACACATACCTGGTATTAATCTGTCATTCTAAATTTTAAGCGGTTGTTTAGACTTTCCTCTTTCCTTCTCTTTCCAGGAACAACTTTTCTTCCCATTATCAGAAAAATAGCTTCTTTCTTTCAAATAAGTTTGATTTCTGTGTCCCTTGCAAAAAAAATATAGCCTTTTCCTTTTTAATTATATTAAGAAATAATATGTAATAGTTAACTGGACTTAAACTATTTAAATATAATAAAACAGTTGAGTCAGATCCCATTAATACTTAGGTAATGATAATCTGAGCCGTGGCTCAGTGACTATTTCAGAGTGTTTGTGAGGGAAAGTAAAGGGGCAGAAAGGTAACTCTCCATTGTCCAGGGTAGCTGTGTTACCTTGTGTCAAGCTGCTGTGTAGATGTACCTCCGTGCCCTCTTCCTCAGACTTTGACCTCTTCCTGTATTCCATATGTCCTTACCCTTTCTCAGGATCATTCCCTCTCAGCCATGACCAAGAAAGGGCAATATGCGTTTCAAGATTTTTTTAATACCACAAGATTTTGGAACCAGATGTTGAAAACCATGTAACCCAAATCCTTCACTTCACAGATGAAGAAACAGAACCCCAGATGGGTGAAGTGATTTCCCCAGATAATATAGCTTGTGGTGGGGCCCAGACTAGAATTTTAATCTCTCAACTCAGAGTTGTGGGTTCTTTCTCTTCTGCCAGTGTAGCTGGAGAACTGAATGTAGGTTTCTTAAGTAACCATGGCAGGTTTTAGTGGGAACGGTATAATTGCTTTCTTTTCAGGCAGCGATTCAGTTTTTTAAAATGTTCTTTGAGTCACTAAAGACTTTGGAAATTGAATGAAACCTGTGGAGCTTTCCCAAAAAGAAGCCCGTGTGTAAGATTTCAGGAGGAGAGGAACAATCGGAAGAACACTGGATTTAGGAAGCATGGATTCAGATCTCAGCTTTGTTGCTTTGGGTAGCCACGTTGCCTCCTTAATTCTTATTTCCTTTCTGAAAGATGAGTATAAATTATTGTATTTTTGTGGTAAGATTCAAGTGAACTTACAAAGTCTC
The DNA here is from genome assembly GCA_004027185.1 of Glis glis. NCBI lineage: Eukaryota > Metazoa > Chordata > Mammalia > Rodentia > Gliridae > Glis > Glis glis. The sequence goes on from PVJS01008582.1 coordinate 49,471, forward strand.
AATACATGGCCTCAGATGGATGCTTGATAAATATTAGTTGTATTGGGATCTAGTTTATATTGCCTGTATTTTCACGTTTGATCCTAACCTTCCTCCTTCACCTGTGGCAAGCTGCATTAGTCCTGAGTCTCTGTGGGTGTGTACAAACCTGGGCTCTCCTGCGTGGCCTGCTTCCATGCCAGTCTCAGTTCTGTCACTTACCATTTGTACTTATTGTTGTGTACCGGGGATTGAACCCAGGAGCATTCTACCTCCGAGCTACACCTCCAGCACTATTTTTTTTTTTATACTGTATTTTGAAACCGGGTCTCACGAAGTTGCGGAGGGCCTCACTAACTAGCTGAGGCTGGCCGCGAACCTGGATCCTCCGGTCTCCTCCCATCTCCGCCTCCCAAGTACTAGGATTACAAGCGTGCGCCACCACGCCCGGCCCATTTGTACTTATTTTGGCAAGTTACTTTATCTTAGAGTGCCACTATCCTCAACTGTAAAATTAGCAGGATCATCCTCGTTAGTGCTTAGGGCTGGTGTGGGGTTTCACTGGTGTCCTGGGTGTGAGGAACATGCCTGGCATAGGAAGATTGCTTGTCTTACAGTTACCATGTGCCAGGAGCAGCACACCAACAAAGCAGAAAATGGTATTTTATTGAAATGTAAAGGTTCACTACATGTCATAATTTACTGTATGGATAATAATTTAGTCTTGCCCTGCTTTGGGTCGTGAGCTGTGAGGCTGTTTTGTACAAGAGTCATTTAATCTGATTTTAGCTGACTAGTGAGCATCCCATTCCCAGTTGTTGCTATTTTCTGCTATTCTAAAGACAATCTCTGGGTATGTCCCTAGCGAATGTCAGGAATCTTCTCTTCCTCAGTGAAATTTCAAAATATAAAGCTTTAAGAAGTTAAGCAAAAGACTTTCCATATTTCATATCAGTACAAGAAATTTAACCAATCCAAAACCATTGGGTTTGGAAATGTGCATTTACTTTGGTATTTTCAATGCCATTTAAACCAGAAGTGACCTATACCTTGTGTTATATGTTGTGTTTACACTTTGACTTTGGACTTCATGGTACCAGAATCTTAGAATGCTCATTATACTTTATCTTTTTAAAAATGTCTGAATTATATACCTAGAGTGCCAGTTTCCACACACCCATGGGGAAAAGAACTCTGTTTAGACTTATTCTTTGTGGTTTAGCTTTTGCTACTGTTTTGTCATCCACCATTTCTCACACAGCCTGTTAGAAAAATAGTAGAGTGGCAATTTTTTTCCTGTTGCACTTTTTTTCCTGTATTAATTACTAAATTGACATTATTTTATTATTTTTTATTTAGAAGCTTTCTGCTTAAGGAAACATATCTATTTTTTGGGTGAGAGAAAATGATAGATTCCACAGCTATATAGTTGGTGAAATATCTGCTACCTTGAGTTCAGAATTAAGTTTTTAGAAACAGTAGCCACTAACTTTCAGTTCCTTTCTTCACTGTGAAGAATGATAAACTAATTTTAATTCCTATTTGTGTTTTTCAGCATTCTCCGTCGGAGCCCTTTCTAGAGAAACCAGTGCCGGATATGACTCAGGTTAGTGGACCGAATGCTCAGCTCGTGAAGAGTGAGGATTACTTGCCGTCACTAGAACAGCAGCCACAGCAGAAGAAGAAGAAAAAGAAAAACAACCATATTGTTGCAGAGGATCCCATTAAAAGTTTTGGTAAAGATGACTTCCCTGGTGGGGTTGATAACCAAGAACTAAACAGGAATTCACTGGATGGGTCCCAAGAAGAAAAAAAGAAAAAGAAAAGGCCGAAGGCAAAAAAAGATCCGAAGGAACCGAAAGAACCCAAGGAGAAAAAAGAGCCCAAGGAACCCAAGACCCCGAAAACCCCTAAGATTCCCAAAGAGCCAAAGGAAAAGAAAGCAAAAACTGCCACGCCAAAACCCAAATCCAGCAAAAAGTCAAGGTAGGCTGTGGGCAGAAACCACCACCACAAAGCACTGGTGGCACAGGAATGTGCCCAAGGCGTGGCGACTTAGGAAGCAGGGAGGGGACATGTTTATTTCATCAGCATTTTTTAGTGTCTCTCTCTCTCTCTAATATTAAGACATAAAATGAAGATATTAAATGCATTGTGAAATTTAGGACTTAATCATTATGGACTGTTGATTTAGAGACCTTACTAGGTAAAAATTATTTAAAAACCAGCCTTTCGTATTTTTTGAAAACCTGTCATTTAACAAATGGAACCAAGTTAACAGCACAGTTATTTGTAAGCAGAGGCCAGCAGCTTCATCCTCAGTGCCTCCCTAAGGTGGGAGAGGAGGGGTTGGAGAAGAAAGCAAGGGCCCTTATTCACCTGTGCATCAGCCCCGTTTCCCAGAATGTGAAACAGGAGAATTTTTTCCACTTGGTGGAGTAAGCCTTTCAGGGGCAGGTTGAAGCTTTAGTGTACAGTGTGGGAGAAATCAAATAGCATCCGTCCATTAGATATATATTCAAGAATAGCACGAATTTTAGGTTCTAGAAAAGAGCCTCCTTCACTCTACTCCCCCACCAGCTTTCTGACCCCCCAGAAGGCATATTTATTCAGTAAGAAAAGCTGAGAGGAGAAGACATTGAGGACTAATTTTTTTCATTTGTACTGAACATTTCTAACAACTGTTCTGAACCAGTTCCAAACATCTGACTTTATTTTTCAGAATATGGCTCATGTTAGAAAATATAGTTTCCAGATGGAAGTATGGTCAGACTTGGTTAATCTCAGACTATTTGCAAACTCTGTTTGAAAACATGCGCCACCCTCTGCCCCGTGTGTATGTGTACACACATGCGCCACCCTCTGCCCCATGTGTATGTGTACACACTTGTGCTTCATACACGCTCAGTTTTGTACTCACCTTTAACTTTTGCTGGTTGCTGGCCAGTAAACCGTTCACTTGTAGGCTGTGCTGTATGTACATGCATAGGTACACAAACACAGTAGAGGAGGTTAAGTCTGTGACCATGATGTTGCCACAAAGTGAAAGAATGAACTTGGATTTTCAGCTTTCTGCTAAAAATTTCTAAACAACCTAAATATGTTATTCTAAGGTGTGTTAAAAGTTTGAATCATAGTCCTTTAAAATTTTTTCCATCAATAAATACCTTTGAGAGAGAGAGAGAGAGAGTGTGTGTGTGACTGAAGATTAAACCCAGGGGCTAACTGAGAGAGAGAGAGAGAGAGAGAGAGAGAGAGAGA